>JARYGA010061445.1:43881-82777 GCA_030545235.1 Helianthus tuberosus
ACCTCGGTATCTTACTAACACTGTACTACGTCAACGATGGGTGCACTTGCCCTAACGTGTTGTAGAGAGTGATAGTGTTATATCATGTTTTATAAATATAAAGCTTGATAAAAGAGTAAAAAATACTGAAATATTATAATAAAAATCCGTACACCCTCACTCACGTTAACTCCCTCTGGTTCCGCCACTGATTTTTGAACATCTATTGGTGCATTCTCACACACTTAAAGATTTGTATATTTGTATTGAAGTTGATGTGTTGCAAAACACATGCTTTTATCCTATGTATTTTGTACAATTTCGTATTTAATTTGTGTCGTTTTTTTAGCTTTTAGTGTATAATTGATTAGTTGGTGTTGTTATAGGTCCCGATACATAAAAGCAACAAAAATGATGAAAAAAGACCAAGAAACGAGCACACAAGAGCAAGGATGAAGTACAAGGGTCAAAAAGATTTTTTTTTTGGAAATAGGAGTACCAGGCCTGTCGGAAGCCAACATTGGCTTCTTCTCGCGACACGTGATGCGGTATATTAGTTTGACTAGCTTGAACACAAATGTGTTGACCATCTAATTTGTCTTATTTGGTTGCCAGGCGTGTCGCGAGGCTTATGTCCCTCTCGCGACACACGTAACGAGCATATGTCGGCAAAGTTGTTTATTCGACCCTATTTAAGCTCGTGATACCCCATAGCTGCGTTTTTACACCTTCAAACCATAAAACTTGCTGTTTTAGGCGAATTCAATGAGCTTTGAAGATCAAGGAAGACTGGATTAAGTTTAGAAGTTGCAATTGGTTAGAAATCATTATCAAACTTCGGTTGTGAACTATGTTGAATCTGATTTTGTTGAACATGTTTGAGTTATTCTTCATCACCATAAGCAAGTAAACTCTTTTAAACTAGCTAGGCTCATGGTGATCACTAGCTAGACTTGTTTTACTCTTGGATTTGGATGTTATTGATTGTTTTTAAGCTTTGGTAAATTGTCTATTTATCTATTAATTTTGATACTTATGTATGCTATGTTTGGCCGAGTTTTATCATCTTGTTCTGCATGATTCTTATTTTGTTAAATTACGTATTATTTGATTTGAGTTTCATGTGCTTATCACCTACATTGTGTTTTTTATTATACTTGTGGTTTCTTGTCTTAGAAAACCCTTAGGAACGAGTTGTGTCTTAGATAAAAGCCGGTGTTCTGTTATTCTTGAGACACGGAGGAGATAGAGTATCGGGTTATCTAGTTCTATAGTTTTACAGGTTTTGGTGAGACTGGGAGGAGGTCCATCGTAGTGAGTCTTTAGATCCTTAGCAATTCCAAGTTAAAACTATAATAGATAGATTACCCCTTTATATCTTCGAGTGTATTGTAATTAGCGAGTTTGGGAGGAGATATGGTCTTGGGTACCTAAGCATATTAGTAGGTGAAACCGGGAGGTGAACTGAATCATAAACCGTTGGGCGTTACACGTTTTGGGATTATTGGGTAGCATTATTGAGATCGGGAGGTCATTTAGTGTGTCTTCGTAATCCCTTGTTAGTCGTATCTTTAGAAACCGGTTACCAATCAATTATCCAATTCCAAGAGTGTGCGAGTGTGCGAGTTTACTGGTAGAATCTTATGCCTAGGTAATTGCCTTTCCTCATCTGATTTTCGACCCAATATTTTGTGCTAGTATTCGTCTTAGTTTTATTTAAATTAGTAGTTAAATTAATAAAATAAAACCCCCCAAAATTGTATTTAAAAATTGGCTTATATTCAATAAAGGTTGTTAATTGAAGTTGCTTATCCAGAGTTCTTAGGTTTGATATTTGCTCTTACCGGGTATGCTACACTGCGACCGGTACACTTGTCGTGCAAGTATGGTTTATTTGTGAGTCTGATTTTAAAATTTGCTGAAATATGTATATTTATACACTATTCACACATCAGAGGAGGTCATATGAAACTTGTCATGTAGCAAAGTGCATCCAAGTACTCACTTAAAAATACTGACATACTAGTTAAATCACACACTTAACAATATGAACAATGGTTTAAATCTTCACACCAATTACGGGTAAATTGATTAAATCTCATTTTTTATTATGAAGTTCTTAATCGTAGTTGAAACATTTCCTATAATGATACACTAAATATTGCATGTAAATTGATTAAATCTCAGTTTTTCTTATGAAGTTAACCATGAACTTGTTTCTACCATGATACATTAACTATTGCTGGCAAATCGATTTTGTTTTATAAGGTTTTTAACCGTGAACCATTTCCTATCATGATACTATTTTTACATGACTAGGATTGAAATTCATAAAAAGGTTAGAGCATTCATAATATGGTTTTATTTATTTATTTTTTTAGGAAAGAGGGTGAATTGGAGGAAAGAGATGTGAGGTGGAGGTGAGAGATGGATCCTATGTTCCTGGACAAAAAACATCTAAAAACAACACTTGAAGTACAACTAGGAAAAACAAGAAATGAGAGAGAAATAGTGTTTTTATGTGTTGTGCATTGGGCGGAAGAGAGAAAGCATATGATTGGTTGGGAAAGTGTGAAGTAACATATGAAAACGCACCTCAAAAACACATCTATTAAGGGTGCTCTTAGAAACAATCATAGACGTAACACACATACAAGAAAGAATTTGTATTTACGTCCAACAAATTGCTCGTAGATTTGGTAGTAAAGATGCAATGTTGGACACACATTGTAATGGGTTTGATTGCGCAGTATAAATGAGCGGAGGGTACTTGCGAAAAAATGGGCAACTTAGACCTACTATGTAAATAGATTTACACGCATCGTCTGTCGCACCAACACACCTTTAAAAAATATAAGACTGCTATAAAGTAGAATACAATTTTAGATTTTATGATATACTTTAGTAAATATATTATAAAGATTTTTAATACTAAACTTTACTGAATTTGAAATGGATTAATTTTAAACTTTTTTATATTGAAACAATTCAAATCTTGTCTAATAGACACACTTGTTTGATTAATTTTAAAATGGATGAGCAATTATACTCTTAGGAACTTTTTAATAAAATCAAGTGATAAATTACAATGGCAAATCACGTGTTTTCTTCACAAGCCCTATAACGCAAAGAGTCGCGTGAGTCCCGTTAAAAACCTTGGGCTAAGATTAAGATCAACCCAATAGTACGATAAATCTTCATGATGCAAGCTCAAGTCAGCCAAACACGCTAAAAAACCTTGAGCTAAGATTAAGATCCGCTCGATAGTATGACGAATCCTTCATGAGAAGATCAAAGTTAGCTTAATAACTTGAATAAAATATATAAAATTCATATTCGATAAAATCAATACACGTGCGTTAGACTCTAATAGTCCGTAATGTAGCTCACGAAAGTTCAAGTCTCATAAACTCGAGCTAAACTCATTATATGTTTCGAGTTCGTTTTCTAGTCTAAATAAATTAGTTTGAGATCAAGTTACTATAATTCTATAAAAGCTTGAATTATTTACAAAGTTACTTCCTATCAAAAACGAAAGTGGATAAATATATTTTCCTTTATGTCAGGGATCTACTATTGTGAAAATTGATCAATACGGTAAAGTATACGGTAAATTTCAAATGTAGACGAATCACTTCGTTTCTATGACTTTCAAAAGAAGTAGAATTTGTATAACCACTTTCAGTTTATACACATATATTTAAATGTTAATAAAACCCAAAATACAAAATTATTCAGTATATATTAATTTGCAATATATGTTAATAAAACCCAAAATACAAAATTATTCAGTATATATTAATTTACGATAATTTGTATAACCCCTTTCAGTTTATACTAAAACATTTAAATGTTAATAAAACCCAAAATACAAAATTATTCAATATATATTAATCTGCAAAAATATTTACAAACATTTTGAGCTAAATTTAGCATAAAGATTTCATGATCTGATTTTGTACAAACAATCAAATTATAAATTATAAGTTGTTTAAATAAGGGTCAAGAACTTACCTCCGGGATCTTCAGGGTCTACCAATCTTTTCTCTAACTTGTGTTTCTGAATTCTGATCAAACCTTGGATCGTATTACTTATTACAAACCCACTTTTATAAACTGGTTTTCAAGTTACAATCAACATTATTACACATGTCAACATGCACCACACTTATTTATACTACCATCACCAAATGACCAACATCCTCAGGTTCATGCTGGGTGAAAGTGAGGCACATTGAAGACACTTGAAAGGCAGAAATTAACAAACGTGTGCATGGGTTGTTGCGGTGTTGAACCATTCCTGGAGCCCGTCATGGCTCTGGTGGACCGGAGGTTGAAGAAATTTGTGTATTCAGAAGTTGTGTGATTCCCATTTGGATGTCTCTTCTTTTGCTCCACTCGTGTAAACACAGGTGTAGTTTTTTTAACGCCACTAGAAGCTCAACCGCCTGCAATGGTGTCAAAATGTCTATCATACGCTTAAGGATATCTAACCTCAGCTTGTCTGCTTCCATTAAGATTTTGTACATATCAAGAGCATGACTGTCCATAGCTTCATCCACAGCCTCACCCTGGCTTGACTCCCCTACTATTTTGCAGTTGTATGCTAGCAACGCTAGTGGCTCATCTGCTACCTTCTCCTGTGCATACACACACGCACATCAAACATCATCACATCTATAACACACATCTCTAGTTGTGTCCTGAGTATGCAGACATGACATGCTAACTTTATTGATTTATTCCACAACAAAACATTCAAGCTTTTATTTTGTGATAACGCGACAAGCCATGCAAGTCCGCTGAACAATTTTTATGTTTAGGTGTTCTAGGAGATGCAAAAGTGTTTGAAGTTGGTTTTTGAGTTTACTCTGTTTCGTGGTACTTTCCTTTTTGAGGTAGCGAAGTCTACTAATCTGTAATATTACGGAGTCTAAACCAAATAAAATAAAAATACTCCACGCGCTCAACAATAAAATTCGCTCCCTCATCAATTAAAGTACCTAGAAACAGAGATAAACTAATAAAACATCTAAAGACACATTTGTGTTTCCGAAAACACCTAAAAGTAAAAAAAAAAAAAAAAAAAAAAAAAAAAAAACTGCCGCTCTAGCAGAGAGTTAATTTTATTGATTTATATACAATCTTTACACAACTAAACATTAAAAAAAATATTTTTGTTTAGTGATAACGCGACAAACCATGTAAGTCCGCTCTAGTACACAGCCTCAGAACATAAGATGCAAAATTAAAAGATGTATTATATGCCTGTACGCTTGCCCAAACCGAAGTGAGCTTATCTTCCTCTTTGATAGTTTTGATATGGAGAGCATCTACGCTTTTGAGCTGAGAGTTTGATAAATCTCCTAGGTTTCCTCGTGGGACACCATCAAGAAACTCAGCCAAGTGTGCGATTATTTGGGACCCGCATAAGACATAAACAAGTCGGATGATTAAGGAAGGCCTGCAACCACCGATCCAAAGAGACGAGTTCTCAAAGGTAGTCCCCCACGTTGGAGCCAAGAAGGAAGGCCCATCATGTTTGGCCAGCTGGGCTCTAGCGGTGTTGTGATTTTCGATGTGATTGATGGCATTTCTGGTTATGAGCTTGAGGTAGTCTAGATCGGTAGGGAAGTTGGTGAGTCCTTGGAGTAGTTCATCATGGTCGAGCTTCTGTTGAGTCATCCAGTTCTGATAGCATGCTTGAAACTGTTGATGATTAGCCATGATGTACTACACATGGGCGTTTAGGAACACTCTTGACTCCCCACGCACACTTGGCTAACTTATGGAGAAGAAGTGGATATATATGAAAAAGGAAAATTCAAAAATGATGGAATATTCAAATTTGAACACAGATTCCTTGTATTGTAACAAGTATCCTGACCTGATCCTCCGAGGTAGCAGACAGATTCTAACGCGCTCTTTTTTTGGAAAGTTGTGGAAGATAGGATATGCATTCCAATGATATTGAAATACATGTTTGGAAATCACGACACATGTCAGGCTGTTGTATTTCTAGTCACGCATGTGAATGAGAAATAATATATATAGTCATGTGATACCTCTATTAATTAATATTCTTAATTTGCCTATCATATTCTTGAATAAGATGATGCGTTGTGGGGAAGATAATGCCTCAATCTTTAGGTGTTTTGTGTCATGTGATGGTCTAATCAGTATGTTGGCATTATGGGGCATTATCTTAAAACAGGTGAGTGGTATAATGCTCCAACCAATCATTACCCAATAATTAATTTTGTTCAAATTAAAACTAATAAAATTTCATTAAATAAAAAAATTACATTGCTAAAAGTAAAAAATAAAAAACCGAAAAAAACTAATAAAAAAATTACATTGCTAAATAAAAAAACTAATAATCTAAAGTCCGTATTTGTCACGGATTTGTTGCCGACGCATTTCCGCTAGGATCAACGCGTTGCCTAAGATGTGATCGATCGGTTTAGACAAAAATTCTATGTCTTTCTCCATTTGCCACGATTCTTGTATCGCGGCAAATTTTTTGTTTTCGACATTTCTTTCTTGAATAGTCTCTAAGCGCCAATGACTGAGGTCTCGAATTTCTTGTAAGCGTGAGTTCATCTCTTCGAAATTTCCTTCATTTCGAAATTAGCCGAAGACGACTCTGTCTTTTTTCCCCTTTTTTCCCACTTCTTCTACCGGGGGTCGTTCCAACTCCACATCCTCGTCGTCCTCCAAATTAATGTTCAAGTCGACGTTACGAGCATCGGAAGTGGGTGTCTCCGGGTCAACCGTGGATGATGTTTTGGATCGTTTTGCTTTACGTCTACCACTAGACGTCATGGTCGGTATGTTAGACCATTTGGGACTTCCGCATAAAAGCTCTCAACATTTCAAGTATGTGAAAATGCCTCTCGTTTGGTTGTACTCTTCCAACACTCTTGTTAAAATACCCGCATCGTTTTGTCCGCTACCCCAGTTGCCCTCATGCGTTGGAGGACTTCTTGACAAATCGAATAAGCAATGAAATACTAAGCGCACTAGCTTCCCGGCAACGGCGCCATTTTGACAGACCGTGTCGTCCCAATCAGTCAAAAACCCAATTAACCTAGGTAGCTAGGGTAAGTTGAGTATCGTATCCACGAAGAGCATGTGGTCAGTAATGCATGACTTGTTTGATTAATTTTAACTATTTATAAAAATATACAAAGTAAATATGAAGCTTGCTAATTTTCTTTGTTTCTTTGATTTAAAAATAAATCGGAGTGAACCAACAAATTGCTATTATCTTAAACAATGGTTTATTAACTAAGATTGCAAATAACTAAGTGGTTGAAAATAATAATTTAGAAACTAGTTCCACACCTGGTTCGATAATTGTAAGACCTACAGTTCCAACATGTTTTAACTTGATTCAGTTGCATATAATGATTAACAAATTTAGTGTCATGTGGCTTAGGTGCCAAAAGCTATCAACGTCATAGAAAACGGACCGTAATGCACTTCTTTACCAAGAACATATAAATCCTAACCTAAGATAAGGCATAATTACATATAACCATTTCGCAAAGTCAAATTTTATTATCACTCGACAATTTACGAATTCGAAACAAATGCAAGACAATTATCAAAGGTTTCAAAACTAAACAACTTGTCACAAAATCAAACTAAACACAAATGTATAAACCCTAGAAAATCTAATAACAATCTACACCGGGGTGAACCTGAGGAGACTAGCTGCTCATGGTTGAAGGAATGTGATCACCGAATGACGAACACGAACACCGAGCCATGACCTTGAGTCTTGGGGGAATGATGAAGGTTAGGGTTTAGGGTTTGGATGGTGAGTTTGGAAGAATGAAGATGATGGTGGAAAGGTTAGTGATGATGATGATGGTGATGGTGGTGGATTTGATGATGGTGATGGTGGTGGATTAGGGTCAGGAATGTGATTGATGATGAGTTAGGGGTTAAAGAGGTTATAGGAAGGTTATAGGCGAAGGAGATTGATGCGTGTGAAGTGTTATATATATTAGGTGTATATTTTAAGCCCCTTTAACACTTTTTAGTCAAGTTTTAAATTTATAAAACACGATATTTACTAACACTAGACACACATATGGGCAAGTGCACCCATCGTGAGCGTAGTATAGTGTTGGTAAGATACCGAGGTCGTCCAAGGACACAAGAGCTTTTAGTACCGGTTTATCCTCAACGTCTAATCAAAATAAAAAGTTTAGAAAAATGTTTTAAACTAAGAAAAAAATAAAAACTAACTAAAATGCTGAAAATAAAAATAAAAGAAAAACAGATAGACAAGATGAATCACTTGGTTCCGACTCGTATCTAGTGTAACCTTTGATTATTTCCGCACTTTTGCACATAATTAAGAGATTATCTTAGTTATTGTAGTAGGCCCCTCTTTTGAAGGTGATGTTACCCTCACCCCAGTAGTTTGAGTCAGCAAGGATACAATCCTAAAAGGGTGGATTATTGGAAGATAATGAATTAAGTTATTAATGCAATATTATGGCCGGCCCCTCTTTTGGAGGTGACGTTACCCTCGACTAAGTAGTCTGAGTCAGCAGGGATACAGTCCTAAATAGCCGGGTTATAGTATTAATAGTAGTTCACTTATGAGGGGATCAAAGAGTTTGGACCCCCGCCATCCAATACCGTCAAGTATTGAAGGAGGTCCTACTAAATTTGACCCAGGTCCATTGCAGGACCTCTAAACGCTGAACAATGGCAAGACCTTTACCAAACCGTTCCCTTAACCCCCCGACCAGGTAGCCAACATACCTCCATATAGACCGTGGAGATATGAATGGTGAAAATCTTTTATTTTATAGACAGTAAAATAATTTCAAGACACCACGGACAAACGATAAAGAAAGATCACCTTCAACATAAGCAACTAGTTATTAAAGTCATTAATACGAAACCAAATAAAAAGTGCAAAAGATTAGAAATAAAAAGTATTACACTAGACACTTTGTCTTCACCAAGTGATGTAATAGAGTTAGGCAAACATGGCCTTGATTGTCAAGAACTCTTACGATCAATCTTGGATCCCGAGGCGACTCACACACTCTACGATGGACAATGGATGATGGTGGTGGATGATGGTGTTATGGTGGTGGTGGGTGGTGGGTGAAGTGTGAGAGAGGTGGTGTGCCAAGGGATGGTTTAAGCTTGAGCCAAGCACTTCTATTTATAGGCTGAACATAAGCTCGGGCACGGCCCCGTGTCCAGTGGGCACGGCCCCGTGTCCACATCCTTCTCTTTCTTCATTTAATGCAGCTTTGTCTTATTAGTTGACCACGCCCCCGTGTCCGCTGAGCACGGCCCCGTGGTGCAGAAGAATCTTTGTACTATGTAGATTTGCTGGAGTGTGCGAATCTTATAGTTGACCACGGCCCCGTGTCCGCTGAGCACGGCCCCGTGGTGGGCAATAGAACCTTCTACCACTTTGTCTTTTCTGCTGACACTTGGGCACGCCCCCGTGCTGGCTGAGCACGGGGCGTGTTCAGGTTTCTGATCTCTTGTTTTGCTTGGGAAGATGCTGTCGTGGGGTCGGGCATGCCACGTCTTGTTCCTTTTCTTGTATTTATGTTAGATTTTGATGTCTTTTTGCTTCTTTTGTTAATTTGAGCTCATTTAATCCTGAAAATACAAAAGGAAGACAAAAGCACACTTTTTCCAACATTAGTACTAAAAAAGGGTTAGTTTTATGCCTCATTTGATGAAATTTATATGTTACATTTTGAATACATCAAATACCCCCACACTTGAATCTTTGCTTGTCCTCAAGCAAAACTCTTTAATATGTGGCTATTACACTCCCAAATGGAATGGGTAGAGAAGAAGGTTTTTGGGCTTGTCGTAGAGTGTCGGGATTTCCAAGATTCTTTATTTAGTTTTATTTTTATTTATTTACAATCCTATTCGTCATGATTTATTTAAAACTTTTCATAAGATAAATTACTTATTAGGGCATAACATGCCTTTGTAAAATTCTATTTATATACAAGTTCACATACCTCACGGGGATCACTCAACACTCGGCCGAAAATGTATTTTTGTGGATCACTCGAGAGCGGCATGGAACTTACTCCTACCATAGGCTTGCCAAGCAATCAATCCTCCTCCTTTTTAACTTATATACCTTTGTAAATATCAAGAGGACTTTGTGGGTTAAGGGTTAGGCTTGGGTTAAAGGTAGGTGGTTGGGTTGGTGGTTAGTGGTTAGTAGAAAAAGGGCGAAAAGCGTAACAAGTGTCGGTTTTCGTATGACTTTCTATTTTTGTAACTTTTATTTTGATGAAGCTATTTATTCAAACAAAGTTATTTTTGATGAACTTGTTTGTTTATTTTCTTTTGCTTCATCATCAAATTTTTATTTTATTTTATTTATTTATTTTTTTGAAAAATCATATGAAGAACCGAGCTTGTTACTAAAACAAAGGGGTAAAAATGAAAAAGGTTTTGGTGGGTAAAAAGGGTGTTTGGTTTGGGTTATGAAATGAAAAGGTTTAGGCTCAAAGGGGCTAACTAGGGGGATTTTGGGTAGGTGGTAAAAAAAGAAAGAAAAATAATGGTGTAGAAATAAAAAGGGGTTAGTCCTAATGCCTCCATCATTTACTTACTCGGGTTTAAGTTGGTAAGGACCGGGAATGTATCGTCATAGCAAGTTCTAGAGTCGTAAGAACCAAGCGGCTATTCACACAAGAAACGAAAATGAGCATTTAGTCAAATGATATGTAATTGTATGCTAAATAAAGGCTCAAAACTCACTTTTGTGGGAATGGGTTTTTATGTGATCAAGTATATATAATTAAATTTTAGCTAAGCTTGTCATGCCTTTTCATAATTTTCTTATGTTGGTTCTTTTTATCACGACGCTATCGGTTGTAAATTTGTAAAAATATAACCTTTTTAAGAACTTGAATTTCCCGAGTTAAACCTAGACAAGTAAAGAAAATGAAAATTTTTGAAAAAATTTGGGGTGATTAGCGGTTCCAATAGAGTTTTGTGTAAGGCTTGTATTTAGGACTTGCAAGATTCAAGGTTTTAGCATCCCCCCCCCCCCCCCCACACTTAAATTACACATTGTCCTCAATGTGTCCCAAAAATAAGTTTTTAGGTTGATTGAATGTGTAAAAAGGTGTAAAAAGCAAAAATTTTCCTGTTACTGGGCGCTGAACACGGCCCCGTGTTATCCGGGCACGGCCCCGTGTTCAAGTGCCAGTAACAAAATTAAAACAAGAGAAACAGAAGCCTGGACACGGGGGCGTGTTGGGTGAACACGGCCCGTGTCCAGTTACCTGAACTGGGTCTTTTTCTGCAGACTGTGCAGCACGGGGCCGTGTTGGGTGGACACGGCCCATGCCGGACTTACTGTTTTCCTGTATGGAGTGCTGGTTCAAGTTTCCCTTGCATCCTTTGCCATCTCAAGTGTGTTTTATTCATTTCAACACCATCCAAAACACCAAATGAACTAAAACCATCATTCATTAATCATAGAGAGAATTACATAATAGTCCTAAAAATGAAAGATAAAGCAGAAAATAAAAGTTAAAAGTCCTAATATTAAATAGGTCAAGTGATCCGAAAAATCTTCCTAAGAAGTTCTACTTCTACAATAAGAACCAGAATTCCGGAAATAGATTTCCGGTCTAAAAGCCTTGTAGAACTCCAAGCCGAACGGTGTTCCTTAGATGTTGCTAGAGCCATTCTTCTATCTCCCTCGGGAGAAGGGAGGCGGCTTCATGCTCCTCGACCTCTTGAGGAGGAGGAGTGACACCAATTGGAACCCCTTGTAGGATGTCTCGAGGAGGTTCTTGATGTAGGGCGTACCATTCGGCTGGAATGATGACTTCCGGCACTACATTCCATGCCCTTTGGGTGATAATTGGTACCAAAGGAGGAGAGGCGAGAATGTTCAACCTTTGGTGCAAAAGGTTGACTTCCCGGAGACATCCTTCTAGTCCCACCGTCAAATGATTAATGCAGTCGACCAATGCCTCTTTCACACTTGTTACTTCATCAAGAGCCTCTCTTAAGGCGTAAACATAGTTTACAAGAGAATCCTCAACCGTAGATGATCTTCTCCCCTGCCGGCTGTTCCTGGAATGCGACGAAGAGTTTCCACTTGTTCTGCTTGCCATTCTGAGAAAACATGCTGAAAAGAGTTCAATTTTACGGGTCCAGTACTTCGGACACGGCCCCGTGTTCAGTGAACACGGCCCCGTGTTCAGATATCTGCAGGATTTATGGACAAGGAATCTTGGGGTTTCAAATTGTTTTTATGATTTTTGAAGCATTTTTGAACTTAAACAACTTAAAACATTGTTATAGAACTTATTTTTATCAAGATTCCATGAACAAAAATCTAACAAACATCTCAATAAGGCTTGAAACTATATAAGGTTCAAGCTTTAATGGAAGTATGAAGAAAATTGAAGAAGATGAAAGTGGATAAAAGAGGAAAGGACAAGAAGATAGTTTTGAAACTTCTTTTAGAAAATACCTAGGATGGTATGTGAGAATATTCCTCAAATCTCTGTCCCTGGAATGGTTCAAATGTGCAGGATTCTTGGCTGCATTTATAGAAAACGACAGTACGTTGCGCACGGCCCCGTGTCGGCTGGACACGGCCCCGTGTGCAGACGGAATCCTGACACATTTTTGTCCGCATTCTGACAAAATCAGAAGGGAATCTTTTGGGTGGACACGGGGGCGTGCTGACCTGGACACGGCCCAGTGTCTAGAAGCTGTCTTAAGGATTTCTTCAAATTTCAAGGAATTTTCCCGGATCGGGTGGTTCCTTACTGGATGGAACAACCCCAAAGTGCCTAAGATACCTTAATTGTTCTAGATTGAGACGAGAACGCAAGAGGTTGTCGGTGAGGGTGATTCCTATGCTATATGTAGGTGGACAAGTCCAACTCTTTTCCGGGCTCTCGTTAAAGAAGGTGTATGTCGAATCACTCAGGTCTATGTATGCATCAAACGAAGTTGATGGGGAGTCCTTCACGGCACAATTGACACAGGGACGACTATCGCTCAAGTCCTCACTAGAGTTAGAAGTATCATTGGAAACAATGAAGTTGTTTGAATGCGTTTCCAACCTCTCTTCTTGGTTATCGCTTCGGAAAAGATTATTGAGGTCTCCCCTAAGTTCTTCTAACCAATTAAAAATTAGATCTTCTAGTTGAAATAATTCATCGAGAAGCATTTCTCCTAGAATATCCGGTTGGGTGCATTCGAGGGAGCGATAGGGATTATTTTTACTTTCGCCCCTCTTAAGGATACTAGGAAATGATGGGTCTATATAGTGAGGTTTATAATTTAGAAAAAAACATTCTAATTCTTTATGGTTACCACCACATAATTGACACCACATAGTACCATAAGAGTGCCGAAAGTAAAAAGTATCAGTATCACTCATGTTTGTGTCAGAAATTACCAACCGTCGGGATCTTACGGTTCTGTTTTCAGTAACTGAAACTTGGGCACGGGGGCGTGTTGAGTGGGCACGACCCCCTGTTCAGCTTACTGTCTGACTTAAAACAAGATTGCCAGTTCCAATGATTGGGCACGGGGCGTGTTCAGCGGGCACGGCCCGTGCTGAGTTCTGCAGAAGCTGAAAAATCTAAAAAAAAATCCTAAAAAAATGAAAAACAAGAAAAACGATTAGGCCGTTGATTCCTAACTTTCTTAAAATTCTTGTGTCCCCGGCAACGGCGCCAAAAACTTGATGCGTGTGAAGTGTTATATATATTAGGTGTATATTTTAAGCCCCTTTAACACTTTTTAGTCAAGTTTTAAATTTATAAAACACGATATTTACTAACACTAGACACACATATGGGCAAGTGCACCCATCGTGAGCGTAGTATAGTGTTGGTAAGATACCGAGGTCGTCCAAGGACACAAGAGCTTTTAGTACCGGTTTATCCTCAACGTCTAATCAAAATAAAAAGTTTAGAAAAACGTTTTAAACTAAAATGCTGAAAATAAAAATAAAAGAAAAACAGATAGACAAGATGAATCACTTGGTTCCGACTCGTATCTAGTGTAACCTTTGATTATTTCCGCACTTTTGCACATAATTAAGAGATTATCTTAGTTGTTGTAGTAGGCCCCTCTTTTGAAGGTGACGTTACCCTCACCCCAGTAGTTTGAGTCAGCAAGGATACAATCCTAAAAGGGTGGATTATTGGAAGATAATGAATTAAGTTATTAATGCAATATTATGGTAGGCCCCTCTTTTGGAGGTGACGTTACCCTCGACTAAGTAGTCTGAGTCAGCAGGGATACAGTCCTAAATAGCCGGGTTATAGTATTAATAGTAGTTCACTTATGAGGGGATCAAAGAGTTTGGACCACCGCCATCCAATACCGTTAAGTATTGAAGGAGGTCCTACTAAATTTGACCCAGGTCCATTGCAGGACCTCTAAACGCTGAACAATGGCAAGACCTTTACCAAACCGTTCCCTTAACCCCCGACCAGGTAGCCAACATACCTCCATATAGACCGTGGAGATATGAATGGTGAAAATCTTTTATTTTATATAGACAGTAAAATAATTTCAAGACACCACGGACAAACGATAAAGAAAGATCACCTTCAACATAAGCAACTAGTTATTAAAGTCATTAATACGAAACCAAATAAAAAGTGCAAAAGATTAGAAATAAAAAGTATTACACTAGACACTTTGTCTTCACCAAGTGATGTAAGAGACTTCGGCAAACATGGCCTTGATTGTCAAGAACTCTTACGATCAATCTTGGATCCCGAGACGACTCACACACTCTACGATGGACAATGGATGATGGTGTTATGGTGGTGGTGGGTGGTGGGTGAAGTGTGAGAGAGGTGGTGTGCCAAGGGATGGTTTGAGCTTGAGCCAAGCACTTCTATTTATAGGCTGAATAGAAGCTCGGGCACGGCCCCGTGTCCGGTGGGCACGGCCCCGTGTCCACATCCTTCTCTTTCTTCATTTAATGCAGCTTTGTCTTATTAGTTGACCACGCCCCCGTGTCCACTGAGCACGACCCCGTGGTGCAGAAGAATCTTTGTACTATGTAGATTTGCTGGATTGTGCGAATCTTATAGTTGACCACGGCCCCGTGTCCGCTGAGCACGGCCCCGTGGTGGGCAATAGAAACTTCTACCACTTTGTCTTTTCTGCTGACACTTGGGCACGCCCCCATGCTGGCTGAGCACGGGGCGTGTTCAGGCTTCTGATATCTTGTTTTGCTTGGGAAGATGTTGTCGTGGGGTCGGGCATGCCACGTCTTGTTCCTTTTCTTGTATTTATGTTAGATTTTGATGTCTTTTTGCTTCTTTTGTTAATTTGAGCTCATTTAATCCTGAAAATACAAAAGGAAGACAAAAGCACACTTTTTCCAACATTAGTACTAAAAAAGGGTTAGTTTTATGCCTCATTTGATGAAATTTATATGTTACATTTTGAACACATCAAGATGATGAAGGATAGCTCCAAGATGTGTTAATATCTTTCAAAACTCGTAACTCCTTTAATCCCCCATCAAAACTTGGTCAAAATATGTTTAAATGATTTCAACGTTATGAAGATAGAGAGGGTGTCGCCTACGGTCCTTGGATCTTTTGTTTTTTGTTGACGCCTTAATACGCTGTCTACGCGAGTTTCTGGCCGATGCGAACAACCAAGGGGCTTCGCCGAGGGCCCATTTGGGCGTCGGTAACGCTATGCCCAACTCTTGGTTTCCGTTTTCTTCATTTCACGTTCCCAGTTGATCTCGTTCACTTTCCGATGCTCGGTAAAGCTCCCGAATAGCTCCTTAAACTCCGTTAGACCTGCAAAACACAATTCAAATCAAAAGTAGGCCATTCGAAATCGAAACTCATGTAAAAACATAAACTTAAATATTAAACACCAGTTTTCGATCACGTATCAAAAGTCTACATTAATTATTGGAGTATACGTAGATAACATTAGAGTAATGGAAAGTTCAATCTAGGATATTGATGACTTCAAGAAAGAAATGGAAACTAAATTTGAAATAAACGACCTAGGACTATTGACGTATTACATAGGAATTGAAGTTAGTCAAGTAAATGGGAAGACTTACTTGAAACAATCAACCAATGCAAAGAAAGTATTGAAAGAAGCAGGACTAGAAGAATGCAATCCTACAAAGTATCCAACAGAAGATGGGTTAAAGCTATCCAAAGAAGTCAAAAGTGAACTAGTCAATCCAACCGAACATAAAAGACTAATTTGAAGCTTAAGGTATCTTACACATACGAGACCTGATATAAATTATGCAGTTGGATATGTAAGTCGTCACAGGGAGAAACCGACAACAACACATATGCAAGATGTGAAGCACCTTCTGAGGTATATCAAAGGAAGCAAAAACTATGGGATTATATATGATAGAGGAAAAAGCTAAGGATTAATAGGCTATAGTGACAGCAGTTTTAGCGTTGATTCAGATAGTGGCAAATGCACTACTGGAATGATATTCTACTACAATGATGCACCAATAACATGGGCAAGTCTTAAAGAAGCAACCGTGGCACTATCCTCGTGTGAATCAGAATTTATGGCCGCAACATCTGTAGCTTGTCAAGCACTATGGTTACAAGGATTACTAAGTGGGCTTACAGGAGACAAGCCAAGTAAAGTGAAACTTCGCGTGGATAACAAATCTGTAATATTATTAATGAAGAATCCAGTGTTTCATGGAAGATCTAAGTACATAAATACGCGATATCACTTCATTAGAGAATGTATAGAGAATGAGCAAATACAAGTAGAGCATGTAAGTGGAGATCTACAAAAGGCATACATATTGACAAAAGCACTTCCAAGGATAAAGTTTACTGAAATGCGGAGCTTAATTCGGCGCAAAGAAATAAGCGGATACATGACAATTAGGGGGAGAATGTTAGCGATAATTGTCATTCATCCCCATATAACCTAAGTTGGATTATTATTATGTTTATTATTGTTTTTATCCTAAGTTTAGTTCCTTGTTCCCCAAGTAAACTATGGGTATAAATACCCTTGTAAACCTTCCATTTGAAATTAACGCATTTTATAATTCTCACAAAACTCTCTCTCTCGATCTCCAATAGTTAAACAACAACTCAAAAGTTTACATAGTAGTGGGAAGAGACTATGAAATAATGAAGAAATTGTTCTTTGCCTTTAGTTTATGAAAGAAGTTCTCAAAAGGTCATGGTTGAACAACCTAATAAGCGGTAGAGATGTATTCTAAAGACAAACAAAGCCCATAAAGATACCAGTGAGACTTTATGGTTTCAACAACCAGGTTGTCTACTAGGTTCCAGTGGGTCACATTAAGACTTGAACTTTTTTTCCATAATCAACAAAAGAAGTATCTTATTGAATTTGTCATAACGACTCACATTCACATAGATTTTGGATGTGTTCCATGGATTGATAAGAGTAGGTTGATTCTAAGGAACAACATGCTAACCTTGCGGTTTTATGACAGGTGCGGACACTCCCTCGATGATAGCAACAACGACCATTTAAGGTTTAGGATATTTGACATGTAGAGTGTCACACCCCAACCGATGACGGAAACATCGGGGCGCGGCACTGAGCGAAACAGATTGTTCAAGAGAAATTCCATAACAACTACGTTACCAGATAGTTAATATTATGTCCCATACCATAACCCATCGAGCAAATTAAGTTATTACAGACAGCGATATCTCTAAATCAAATAACATGTTCCGACAACTCAGATTCAAATAAAATAATTTGTCTTTGTTTCTAGACTCTCCTACTTGATTTCCACATCCAGCAAACAAGCATCCTAAACATCTGTCACATACGTTAAAATAGAGGTCAATACACATAGTGTAAAGGTGAGCATACAAGTTTATTAGTATAATAGAGTTCGAAATCGTTTTCGCATAACCAGCATGTACAACGTATAATGTGAAGCATGTAAGTTTTCGACAAAGATCCTATCAATACCAATGAATGCGAGTAGCGAGTGCGCATCACATGTTCACCACTGCGAACACGTGAAGTATTGTCCTTAACAACCCCTGAATGAAAAGGTGCTGAGTCCAAACTATAGTACTATCGTTACTAAGGCAGGTAGACATCAATTAATGTGTAAACATAACAACAGGCATTCATTGAGTCACGTATAACATGCAATAACGGGCAGCGTATAAATAGTGTTTACGTTGTGTGTTCGATGTGATTTAGAATAAGTAACGTATGTAACACCCAAAAGTGCATAAAGCAAAAAGGGATCGAGTATACTCACAGCGATGGAAGTTTAATGGATTGAAGAGAGACCTAGAGTGAGATTAGCCTGATCAGAACGATAGCATAACAATGAGTGGCGCGTAAAAACGATGCAAAGTGAACAAGTGGCGAGTGGTCATCCGGCCGGATTGACACCTCGTTTGGGATGGATGTGTTTGTGTATGATGGTTTGTCCTTTGAAGTTTTCGTTGTAGCATTTTGAAAATAGTGAAGTATCTCTACCTTTCAGGTCAGTCGCTCGGACGATGATCCGATTGGCGAGGCTTCTCAGTTGAGAACAACTTCACAGCAGGATTGTCACTTGATCGGATGGTCTACCGATTGGGTGGCAACCCGTTAGAACTGGTAATGCATTGAACATGTTAAAAAATTGTTTGAGTGTTGAGCCCCAAGTGCAGTCCGACCGGACGGCGGTTCGATCGGACGGCAATCCGATCGGACATCAATCCGATTGGACGACAATCCGTCCCGCGTATCTGAATCGTCTTGGAACTTGTTTACTTTGAAGTTTTGCGGTCTATTCGAAACGGTTTGACAACGTGCTAAACAATAGAAACCCATCTTGACCCAAGTAACCCGATTGAACAGGAATCACCCTAGTCCGACCAGCTAACTGTTCGAGACATTGGTTCATGTTTAATCCGAAATCAGTCGTCCCTTTGATAGAAATCAGATCTTGAACCAATACTTCACTAAGAATGAGTAGAAGATTAGAATGAGCTCCGCTTCTATCGGTTTTGAGTGTGTTGAGTGTAAAAGAGTTGAAAGAAAGTTGGAAAAGCTTCTTTCAATCCCTTTAACCATGTGTTTGTGTAGATCTAGGTGAAAACATTGTTTAATCTTGTGGAAATCCTTCAGATCTAAGTTGTTCTTGGTGGAATGAAGCCAACCTTTGAAGTTCATAAGAACTCTGTGATGACATCACCCTAGAACACCTCAAATCCGGTGATTTCATGGTTAAAAGTTAAGATTCAAAGGTGAAAAAGATGAAGGAGAGCATGTAGATCATGGAAGTATAAGGTTTAGGTTGAAAACTTACAAGAATCGCGAGAAATTGAGAGAAAAGTGAGCTTGAGCGAGCTGGTCGAGTAGAGGAGCTGTCACATCACAAATGATGTGACAGGAGGGTATTTATACGGTTTCCCAAAAAGGAAAGGGTGTGGTGTCGAGTGGGACACTCGATCGGGTGGCCACTCGATCCAAGTGTCTGGCGTGTTGAGTTTGTCGTTTCGATTCGCGTGCTGAGCGTTGCGATGTGGTTCGAGTGAGCGATGCGATAGTATTACCCATTAGTTACACAAATAACCTAATTGCTATATCTAACATACAATCACTATGAATGACTGGCGTTTAGTGTTTGCGATTTGATTGCGATGCGATAGAACTGCGATTGCGTTTCAATAAATCACCATACATAATATATACATGCACAAGTAACACATAATAAGCACACACACGTAAAACAATATCTGGAACGCGTAATTCGGGTTACGAATGCGATTGCGATAAGTCGATTAGCGATTAGTTATACGATTAAACCTCGATTATTAACAAGTACTCCACATAATACAACTAAAGCGATTAAAATAAAGATTCGATTACAAGTCAAAGAAGTCAAATCAGTAATTAAGCGAGAAGTGACAGATCACAATTAGCAATCTTTTCTTCCTTTGACTTAAATCTTTGACTTTGACTTTGACTTCAGTAACACGGGTTGTTACAGTCTCCCCTACTTAAGGAAATTCCGTCCCGAAATTTAAGAAGTAGTCGTAGCAAACAGTTGCGGGTACTTCGCCTTCATGTCACTTTCGAGTTCCCAAGTAAACTCTGTGCCTCGCTTACCTTCCCAGCGAACCTTCACAATGGGAATGCGTGAGCGTCTGAGCACCTTGGTTTCTTGTCCCATGATCTCGACAGGCTTTTCCACGAAGTGTAATGTCTCGTCCACTTGCAAATCCTCGAGAGGGACATGTAATTCCTGTTCGGCTAGGCACTTTCTGAGGTTCGAAACATGGAAAGTCAGGTGGATGTTACTCAGTTCCTCTGGTAGTTCGAGTCTGTATGCCACTTTGCCAATCCTTTCCAGGATCTTAAATCATATCGAGGCGCGAGCTTTCCTTTCTTGCCGAATCTGATCACCCCCTTCCAAGGTGCAACCTTTAGGAGTATGTGATCGCCAACGTCAAATTCAAGGGGCTTGCGGCGTCTATCGGCGTAACTTTTCTGTCGGCTCCGGGCTTTTAGCAGATTGTCTCGAATTTGGAGGATTTTGTCCGTCGTTTCTTGTAACAGCTCGGGACCGGTAAGTTGCGCGTCTCCGATCTCGTGCCATACAATAGGCGGTCGACATTTCCTTCCGTATAATGCCTCAAATGGCGCCATTTGAATGCTAGAATGATAACTGTTATTGTACGAGAATTCGACTAAAGGTAAGTACGCGTCCCAATTACCACCGAAATCTATGACACACGAGCGAAGCATGTCTTCAAGGGTACGGATCGTGCGTCCAGTCTGACCGTCGGTCTGGGGATGAAATCCAGTACTAAGATTGAGAGTAGTACCGAGAGCAGATTGAAACGTTCCCCAAAAACGCGAAGTAAATCGACCATCGCAGTCAGAGATGATGTCACGAGGAGTCCCGTGTCGACAAATAAACTCGTTGGTGTAGATTCGTGCTAATCATTCTACCTTATAGTCTTCTCGTATCGGTAGAAAATGAGCGGACTTAGTCAAACGGTCAACGATAACCCAGATGCTGTCACGACCTGATGCCGTGTGGGATAGTTTCGTTATGAAGTCCATAGCTATACTGTCCCATTTCCACGTAGGGATCTCGGGTTGTACGAGTAAGCCAGAGGGTCTTTGTTGTTCAGCCTTGACTTTGGAACAAGTCAAGCATTTCGAAACATAGATAGCGATGTCCTTCTTCATGCCCGGCCACCAGTACTTGTAGCGCATGTCCTAGTACATCTTTTCAGCACCGAGATAAATAGAATACCGAGATTTGTGGGCTTCGTCCATCAGAAGTTGTCGCAAATTAGTACGCTTGGGAATCCAAATTCGGTCCAAATAGTGAAAGATGCCATTCGACTTATTCTTGAGTTGAGCGCCATCGTTTAGAATTTTTTCTTTCTTCAAGGTTCGTTCAGTGAAATAAGTATGCTGTGCGTCACGGATGAGAGTTTCGAGATGAAACTGGGCTTGGGAGTTACGAACACTAAGCAGATAGCTTCGTCGGCTGAGAGCGTCGGCAACGACGTTTGCCTTGCCTAGATGGTAACGGATCTCACAGTCATAATCGTTGAGCAGTTCTACCCACCGGCGTTTACGCACGTTCAGTTCCTTTTGGTCAAAGATATGTTGTAGGCTCCTATGATCGGTGAAGATCGTACACTTGGTACCGTAAAGGTAGTGTCGCCAGATCTTTAACGCAAAAACAACTGCGCCAAGCTCGAGGTCGTGTGTGGTGTAGTTCTTCTCGTGGATCTTGAGCTGTCGAGAAGCATATGCGATAACCTTGTCTCGTTGCATGAGAACACAACCGAGACCGAGGTTAGAGGCATCACAGTAAACTACGAAATCATTGTCTCCGTCGGGAAGTGAGAGTACGGGAGCATTGCAAAGCATTGCTTTAAGGGTTTGAAAGGCCTCCTCTTGTTTGGTTCCCCAAACAAAAGGTTTGTCCTTATGCGTAAGAGAAGTAAGCGGTACAGCGATTCTAGAGAAACCTTTGATAAAACGACGATAATAACCTGCCAGTCCACGGAAAGAGCGGACTTCGGACGGATTCTTGGGTGTAACCCAACTCTTAACTGCTTCAATCTTCGCGGGATCGACATTAATACCTTGACTATTGACAATGTGACCCAAGAATTGGACCTCCTCCAGCCAAAGTTCGCACTTGGAGAACTTGGCATAGAGACGGTTTCCCTTGAGTAATTCAAGAACTAAACGTAGATGCTGCGAGTGTTCGGCTTTTGTCTTGGAATAGATCAGGATATCATCGATGAACACTATGACGAAGCGGTCAAGAAAGGGTTTTCACACCTGATTCATTAGGTCCATAAAGACTGCGGGAGCGTTGGTCAAACCAAAAGGCATGAAAACAAACTCATAATGACTGTATCGGGTTCTAAAAGCGGTTTTGGGTATATCTTCTTCTTGAATTTGTAGTTGATGATAGCCTGAGCGTAGATCGATCTTCGAGAAACACGTAGCACCTTGTAATTGGTCGAACAAATCATCGATTCGAGGCAGGGGATATCGATTCTTGAAGGTAAGCTTATTCAATTCTCTGTAGTCGATGCACATCCGGAACGACCCATCCTTCTTTTTGACGAAAAGGACGGGCGCGCCCCAAGGAGAGGTGCTAGGGAGAATAAAGCCTTTATCAAGTAGTTCCTGGAGCTGACTCTAGAGTTCGCGCGTTTCAGAGGGAGCGAGTCGATAAGGCGCTCTGGCAACATGATTTGCTCCAGGAATGAGGTCGATTCGGAAATCGATATCACGAGTAGGAGGTAAACCTGGTAGGTCCTCAGGGAATACATTGGGGAATTCATAAACTATGGGAACGTCTTTTACTCCGGGATTACCTTTCTTTTCCTTTTCCGCTACTACGATGTGCGCTAAGAAAGCTCGGTATTCCTTGCGGAGATGCTTGCTAGCTTGGACGCACGACATAAGTTGCAGTCTCTTCGAAGCGACTTCACCATAAACACACAATTGATCACCATTCGTGAGAGAGAAACGAATCATTTTATCGAAGCAAACAATTTCAGCATGATTCTCCTGAAGGAAATCCATGCCTACTATGACATCAAAGCTACCGAGTTGCATCGGAATGAGATTAATCGAAAAAACGTGACCGTTGAGATTGAGAGTACAGCCACGCAGAACCGATCTGACGGTAACGGTTCTTCCAGTGGCAACTTCTATGTCGAAGGTTGATGGGAGGTTAACGCGCTTATGATTTAGGAGTCTTTCGAATTCGAACGATACAAAATAGTTATCGGCTCCAGTATCAAATAAAAACGAAGCATATATACCATTTACGAGAAACATACCATTAACCACGTTGTTGTCTGCATGAGCCTGGCGGGCGTTGATGTTGAAGACGCGCCCGCGGGCTGCTTGCTGTGCTGGCTGCTGCTGTTGTGGCTCTTGCTTCACTTCTCGGTTCGGGCACATGTTTACGAAGTGGTTGGGATCACCACACGCAAAGCAAGCTCTAGCGTGGATCGCGGGTGCAGGAGCCGCTTGTTGGCCTTGGGGAGCAGGGAGTAGAGCTTGTTGAGCAGTAGCTTGACCTTGAAATGGAGCTGGAGCTTGTCGAGAACCATTACGGCAGTTGGCGGTGAAGTGACCGTACATATTGCAATGAACGCAGAACCGGCATGCGGTACCAACCAGGTGGTGATAGGTACAAGTAGGGCAGAGCGGATGTGGCCCAGTGTATGCACGCTTTGCTGGCTGTGCATTTGCCACAGGCGCCGCTACTTGGCGGTGTTGAGGTTACGGTTGGGTTGGTACAGCTTGAAGTGGTGGGGCAGTAACTGCACAGTTCTTGTTGCTGGAGCTGCTGTTGTTCTTCCTCTTGTGACGTGAGAGCTTTGAAGATTGCGGTGCGGTGGTAGTCTCAGTGGTGGTTGCAGCGGTTGGAACAATGGTGACTTGATGCAGATTCTTGGAGACTTTATCCCAGTAACCAGACTTGACTCGCTTATCGTTGATCTCTGCAGCGAGTAAGTAGGTCTCCTCAATCGTTGTCGTCTTTGCAGCTTGAACGAAATCAACCATGCAATCCGGAAGAGCACGGATATACTTCTTGATGGTGATTTCGGGAGTCTTAACTTGGTCTGGACAGATAATACTTAGCTGCTTGAAGCGAGCAGTTAACCCAGCGTTGTCACCGTCCGTCTGCTTGATATGCCAGAACTCGTCCTCCAGCTTTTGGCGCTCGTGGGGAGGGAAGAACTGTTGCATTATAACGTCCTTCAACTCATCCCACGTCAACCCATAAGCTGCATCATTTCGGCGTTTGTTTCTCTCGGCCGTCCACCAATCCAAAGCTCGAGATTGGAAGACGCAGGTAGCGTTAAGAGTACGAAGATCATCAGGACAGCCACTCTAGCACAGGGTGACTTCGATCGAATCAAACCATTGGAACATGGTCGTAGACCCATCTTCACCAGTAAATTCATTCGGTCCGCAGGCCTTGAAATGCTTGAAGCTAAATGCAGCTTTGGGAGAATCAGTCCGGGACTCTTCAGAAGACATACTTGCATTTTAGTTCAGCTTACTGACGATCTGTGGAATAACTTTCACGATCTGGCTCGCGAAGAGAGAAGCGAGTCGCTTGTCAGCCAGCTTACGTTTAGGAGCGTGGGAGCGAAGTGATCCAGATGACGATGTTGTCTGCAACAGACATCATCACAGGACTCAAACTCAATTTCAATTAATCCTAGTATAGTCTAGCGATTCACCATAAAGCTCGGGAACACGTACACACGAAAATCCACGTAGGCACATTTTCACATAATCACGTAAGCACATAATCACATAAGAACGTAAACACGTAAGCATGTAAGCTAACCTAGGCACATATTTTGCACGTATTCACCTATCGTTTACAGCAGCGTATGGCGATTAAGTATAGTGATTACGATTTGCGAGCAACTATTGTGAATAAAGACTAGCGATTCGTTGGCGTGTGCTGTGAATTGTGTGTGGTTTGAGCGGAGTGAGGAGCATAAAATTGAAACCATCAGTACCACTGTACTGTTTATCTCAAAATGCTAACAAATAAGCATATGAAACACATAAATCTCACATAAAATCGATAAATCACAGAGTCAGCGGCGGCAAAACCAGAATCGAAACATATAAAATCAAGAATAGATTGTCTGCGATTCGATAGACATTGACTACCCAAAGTGATTCGACTATTCACAAGGGCTTGCAGTGCACGCTAGGGCCTTCAGGACTGTGCTTTTGCCTCAATCCGGGCAATCCGCACACATACTTTCAGTCGTAGTGTGACTTCAAGTCGTTGGAGTCAGTCGAGACTTTGGTGAGAGTTTAACGAAACCATAATAAAAGGCGGAACAAGTCATCAAGATTCGGGTTTCACCCCTAACTTAACGACTATGTCTTCTGTTTGATAAAGTAGAAGAGAAAATTTGCGTCGAAGTATGGATTTCACTCCTAATTCAATGCAAATTCTCGTGTTTGATAGTAAAAGTTCGCACCAAGCAAGCGATCGGGTCGAGAGTTTGCGGTTTTCAAACATATTCTCGACCGAAAAACTTTGCTTTCACGATAAATTTGTAAATAGTGCAGGTTGTCAGCCCTAGGAAAGGCCGACCTTGCGCGAAGCGGTAGTATGCGACGTTCGCGCAAGTGTGTAGTGAGTGCAAGCGAGAAATAGCGAGTAAGTTCGTGCAAAGCCCATACCGGGTATGCACAAGTCGGTATGTTGGTACTTAGACTATAGACTAGGTCGTTTCTAAGACATCGACCCGAACAAGGTCGAGTCTTGCCTAATTCCCTACAGTTATGGCTCTGATACCAATCTGTCACACCCCAACCGATGATGGAAACATCGGGGCGCGGCACTGAGCGAAACAGATTATTCAAGAGAAATTCCATAACAACTACGTTACCAGATAGTTAATATTATGTCCCATACCATAACCCATCGAGCAAATTAAGTTATTACAGACAGCGATATCTCTAAAACAAATAACATGTTCCGACAACTCAGATTCAAATAAAATAAATTGTCTTTGTTTCTAGACTCTCCTACTTGATTTACACATCCAGCAAACAAGCATCCTAAACACCTGTCACATACGTTAAAATAGAGGTCAATACACATAGTGTAAAGGTCAGCATACAAGTTTATTAGTATAATAGAGTTCGAAATCGTTTACGCATAACCAGCATGTACAACGTATAATGTGAAGCATGTAAGTTATCGATAAAGATCCTATCAATACCACTGACTGCGAGCAGCGAGTGTGCATCACATGTTCACCACTGCGAATACGTGAAGTATTGTCCTTAACAACCCCTGAATGAACAGGTGCTGAGTCCAAACTATAGTACTATCGTTGCTAAGGCAGGTAGACAGCAATCAGTGTGTAAACATAACAACAGGCATTCATCGAGTCACGTATAACATGCAATAACGGTCAGCGTATAAATAATGTTTACGTTGTGTGTTCGATGTGATTTAGATAAGTAACATATGTAACACCCAAAAGGGCATAAAGCAAAAAGGGATCGAGTATACTCACAGCGATGGAAGTTTAATGGATTGAAGGGAGCGCTAGAGTGAGATTAGCCTGATCAGAATGATGGCATAACGATGAGAGGCGCATAAAAACGATGCAAAGTGAACAAGTGGCGAGTGGTCATCCGGCCGGATGGAAATCCGAACGGATTGCCATTCGACCGGATGTCAATTCGTTCGGATGGTCATCCGTTCGGATGGCCATTCGGTCGGATTGACACCTCGTGTGGGATGGATGTGTTTGTGTATGATGGTTTGTCCTTTGAAGTTTTCATTGTAGCATTTTGAAGATAGAGAAGTATCTCTACCTTTCAGGTCGGTCGATCGGACGGCGGTTCGATCGGACGGCAATCCGATTGGCGAGGCTTCTTAGTTGAGAACAAGTTCACAGCAGGATTGTCACTCGAACGGATGGTCTACCGATCGGGTGGCAACCCGTTAGAACTGATAATGCATTGAACATGTTGAAAAATTGTTTGAGTGTTGAGCCCCAAGTGCAGTCCGACCGGACGGCGGTTCGATCGGAAGGCAATCCGATCGGACGGAAATCCGATCGGACGACAATCCATCCCGCGTATCTGAATCGTCTTGGAACCTGTTTATTTTGAAGGTTTACGGTCTGTTCTAGATGGTTTGACAACGTGCTAAACAATAGGAACCCCATCTGGACCCAAGTAACCCGATCGAACATGAATCACCCTAGTCAGACCAGCTAACTATTCGAGACAGTGGTTCATGTTTAATCCGAAATCAGTCATCGCTTGGATAGAAATCAGATCTTGAACCAATACTTCACTAAGAATGAGTAGAAGATCAGAACGAGCTCCGATTCTATCGGTTTTGAGTGTGTTGAGTGTAAAAGAGTTGAAAGAAAGTTGGAAAAGCTTCTTTCAATCCCTTTAACCATGTGTTTGTGTAGATCTAGGTGAAAACATTGTTTAATCTTGTGGAAATCCTTCAGATATAAGTTGTTCTTGGTGGAATGAAGCCAACCTTTGAAGTTCATAAGAACTCCGTGATGACATCACCCTAGAACACCCCAAATCCGGTGATTTCATGGTTAAAAGTTAAGATTCAAAGGCGAAAAAGATGAAGGAGTGCGTGTAGATCATGGAAGTACAAGGTTTAGGTTGAAAACTTACAAGAATCGCGAGAAATTGAGAGAAAAGTGAGCTTGAGCGAGCTGGTCGAGTTGAGGAGCCGTCACATCACAAATGATGTGACAGGAGGGTATTTATAGGGTTTCCCAAAAAGGAAAGGGATGTGGTGTCGAGTGGGTCACCGATCGGATGGCTGTCCGATAGGATGGCAATCCGATCGGATGGCCACTCAATCGGGTGGCCACTCGATCGGGTGGCCACTCGATCCAAGTGTCTGGCGCGTTGAGTTTGTCGTTTCGATTCATGTGCTGAGCGTTGCGATGTGGTTCGATTGAGCGATGCGATAGTATTACCCATTAGTTACACGAATAACCTAACTACTCTATCTAACATACAATCACTATGAATGACTTGCATTTAGTGTTTGCGATTTGATTGCGATGCGATAGAATTGCGATTGCGTTTCGATAAATCACCATAGATAATATATACATGCGCAAGTAACACATAATAAGGACACACACGTAAAACAATATCTAGAACGCATAATTCGGGTTGCGAATGCGATTGCGATAAGTCGATTAGCGATTAATTATACGATTAAACCTCGTGTCACACCCCGACCACGTAGGACAACCAAACGTGGCGGAAAACGTCGAGGAGTGTTGTAACAGAATCATTGTTTCATAACACATGGAAATTTAAATATTATTTTATTTAATAAAAGAGTTACAATGTCTTGACAATCAAAGAAACATAACATAAATAACTAGTCTTGCATCTTTTATTGTCACTAAGGCCCATGTCCGCCTAAGTGTATCTTGATCAATCCTATGCTTCATTTCCTGAAACACATGTGAAAATAGGTACGTCAGCATAAAAATGCCGGCGAGTACATAGGTTTTGTGAAAATAAGATTCATGACTTCTGTTTAAGAAAATGTTTAGTCATGAACCTTGTAATTTGCTTTGTCTTTGTAAATCATTTGAAAAACACTAAGTTCAGATGATACGTATAAATAAGAGAATAATGCATGGTTAAATGAATAACCATGTAAAATGAGTTTATATAAGATAAGTTGTTTTGTAAAACAATGTCTTGTGAAAAGTATGTTATTTGTATAAAATGTTATATGTCTCAAATTGAAATGATTTAAATAACGCTACAATATGTAATACCATACAAACACTTATATATAGGAAGTACCAACGGCGTATCCACCATGCTTGTATCATATTACACACGCCTCGTTACTTAAGTCACTTAAACAAACCACCAATGTAATAAGTTTATGTTTAAACCAATAGTCAAAAGTCCTTGTATAAATCATATCAAATGTTAATAGTCCAAAAGTAGTCAAGTAATGTGCAACAAATGTTATGTATAACCAATGTCGAAAATGTTTATTTGTCAAATGTAAATCATGTAATGTGTAACCAAAATGATATGTATGGCTAGTGAAATGCATCAACTAAACCATAGGTGAAAATGCACAAAACAAAGTATTGAAGTAAAACTTGGTTTAAATCAAAGTTATGTTTTGTGTAGTAAATATATGCTATACTGATATTAGACATTTATGCGGTATTGTGAAAATTCATACATCCAAGCCTTGCGACAGTCGGATAACTATGTAAAAATGAGTTATCAAAAGAATATGTATTTGGATTCGGTCATTCCTTACGTCCAAACAAACCCGAGATTTCAGGAATGGGATTTGTCAAGTCCTATGGTACCATTACCTACTACCGAGCGGCATGATCGGTGTTAATTAATGTATAGTATAGTTTAAACAAACCAAATGTCATATCAAAATGTAAGCATATGATGAATAAGAAATGTACTAAGTATACAAAGCAGAAAAGTCATGTAAATCAATGTGCTAGCATGCTATCAGTTAACATACATAGCAGAAATGTAATGTAGAACCATGTACTAAGTATGCACAAAATGGACATACATAGCATAAAAATGTAATGAAATCATGTACTATAATGTACTAATGAACATAGGAAGTATATGATGTAAAAACAGGAAAGCATGAAAGTAACAAGTAGGCACATGTGTTTCACCCCAAAACGTTTGGAAAACAGTAAAAGAGGGGTCTATGTACTCACTTGAGATTGCTCAGAAGTCTTAAGATAACCACCAAGCAATGCTAGAGATCTCGGAATATCAAACGGCACCTAATATAGGTAACTACATTAATAATCCGGACCTAAATCGGAGGATCGGATAGAACGAGGGTTCGTAAACCAAACGAGTATGGAAACTCATGTAGTATGGTTTAACAAAGCCTACATACTAAATGAAACCTAACCTAAGTGCTTACGACCCATTACAACCCGTTTAGGTAGCTTATGCTACTTTAACGCGTCGTTCGCGTAAAACGCCTTCGGAACGCCTAACTAGTCCTATGACAAGTAATATATGCCTTAACATGTCTAATATGGTTGTCAAATCAGTTTAGATGTCAAAATTTATGTTACATATGCTTAAAATGAATTTTGGCGTCAAAAGGGCATTTTGGTAATTTACCTAAGGCATATAAACTACCTATCATACAACTACTTAAACGAAGCGACCATAAGGTATAACCTTGGAAGGTTATTCCCTATATGCTATGGTCATCTAATGTGCTTGGTCGGATCCTAATGATCGACCAAACGAGTCGGGTTCGAAAGTATAAGCGATTGTTTAGATCGCTTACCTTACGACCCTATATAAGCACTAAACTAAAAGTGACGAGCTAAGCATGTTAAAACATGCTTAACTAAGTTTAGAAAATAGGTTTGGTATCAAAACAAACGGTTTTGATACCTAAGAGTAGTTTGGTTACAAAATACGCAAGAATACGTATTCTGACCGAAACTACGGCTCGTCACTGAGCCTAGATAACGTGGTAATCAGTAGGTATAGTCACTAGGGACTATAACCATCGTGATCACGCTCACGTTATGAAGTTCAAACGAACTTCGCATCGACCATAAACTGGTCAATGCAGAAAGTCAAACAAAGTTTGACTTTCGGACTTGAAAAGCAATAAAAGAACGAAGGAACACTTACGAAGGGTCCCCGAATGCTAATCTAGATCAAAATAGTTCAGGTATGAAATAAAGGTTTCAACTTAGAGCACAATTGATCAGATTCTAGTGAGAAAAGAAGTGAAATGGGTTGGGTATTTATAGTTTTCGGTCCACCGTTAGGATCGTTTCTTGGAGAAGAGGGAATGATCTAGCCCGTACACTTGTCAAGATGTTATGGTAACTGATTTTGGCCACCACAAGAGTTTAACAAGTGGCACTTGACCTTTGGAGAATGTTTAGGGGCAGATAACAACAGCCAAAAACAATTTGCTGCATCTGGACATTGCTTGCGCACCGTAACAAATAACCCTTACGGTGCGCAAGGACCAAGTTTGGCAGATTTACCATTTTGGTCCCTGCAGCCCAGAAACTTGTATTTTGATGCATATTTGACACTTTTAAGCCCTGTTAACCTCATTTCAAAGCTATAAAATGAAGTTAAAGTATAGGGAACTCAAAAAATGCTCAAAAATATTTCGGATGTCGGTTCGTTTGGCCGTACGGTTGCGTTGTTCGGTTAATTACGACGGAATGCGCATAAGCACGAAAAACGATCCAAATGACGCGACGAATGGATTTTTCTTATGCCAACCACTAAAATAAAATATTTTAGTGCTTACATAAATTTTTGGATGTCCGGATGTATTCAGAACGTAAGATATGCGCGAAAATGCAAACTTGTGCACTTTTTGACGCTTTTAGTCCCTGAATGACCCAAAAGTTTATTTTAGCACACCGAACCCCTTAAAGCCTATTTCTAAGCTATGTAATGGATATTTAAGGTGTGTTTAACTTATGGTCATGTTCCGGAATGTTCGTTACAGTTCAAATTGGCATACTTTCGTAGTTTGTCAAGTTTAGTCCCTGTAAGCGAATTAACTTGTTTTTGCCATACCAAAGCCTTCAAAACTTATTTCTAAGTTATGTAAAGGTTATTTAAGGTATGTTAAGCCTATGTCACTATTCCGGAGTGTTTGTAGCATTAAACTGGTTATATTTACGCATCGGTGCGCGTATAACCTTCCAGAAAGCGATTTAGAGTTTGGAATTGAACAAAAATTGATATGTGCAAATGATACACATATTTTTACCAATCCCAAGTATGAAATACAATATTTCATTGGTTTGGTATTTTTTGGATGGCCGTGGAGGCACAGGTGTTACAGTCTCCCCTACTTTAGGAAATTTCGTCCCGAAATTTATTTAGAAGAAACTTGTGAGAGCTTGAAAACATGACGTTGAAAAGATCGAATAACATTGGTTTAGGGTTCTGAACTTCTAGTAACTTTAATAACATCATGATTGCAATGTAAGAGGGATACTTATATACAAGTATATAAAGCGTCATTGGTGCGTCCACCGTACCTCCATTACATCGTTCTCATTTCGTTATTGTTGTTACTATCGGTTCTTACACATAATAAATCTTACTGTGATTACCGTGCACTGAATCTCATAATTATGTACGCGTCCATAATTAGACAATTCCTTGCATAGTTCACACAATCTATTTTATAATGTGTAGGGGAAAACCAAATGAACAAACCTGTGGTGAGTGTGACTAGACCGCCATAGAGTCCTTTTAATTAAATCAATAAATGATCTAAATAGACTTTCAAGGAGTCTGTTCAGTTGCATCACTAGATGTCGTTCTTTACCCAAATTGTGAATCAATCTTTTTTACTAGACCACTAAAAGGATCTCTTATGAAACGTGGAGTGGTACTATATAATCCAAGGGTCTTAACTATTTCATAGAAGCCCATTAAGGATTTAAGGTAGTACCTTTTGACTATCCTGCTACGAATCCCTCATATGGAGATATGAAAAATTCTACGAGGATTTGGATAACGAATATCCAGAGTATACAAAAACACAAAATGCATAAGAGAAAACACAAGATGCATAAACACATAGTCATATAACCACAAAGATTGTTTATCTAGATCTTTAATTTGTTAATTAGTTTTGCTAACAGAGTGCATGTATTTAAAGCACACTAGGAATCCATCTCGTGGATTTCATTTGGTACTTTAAACATTATCAAGAATCTAACTATAAAGATAGAAAGATTTTTAAAAGAAAAATTCGATTTCGATTATAGGGAACCGAAATGTTCGAATTTAGGTACATAAGGAATCCAATTAAGGACTCTGATTTGAATGATGATCATCCACAAGGGTCTAAATGTGAAGATAAAAAGATCCCATATGGATTTTAGAAGTTGAAGATGTTTTGAAACCTTGCACTGGACGTGCTTATGTCAAAACATGAAGTAAAAATGCTTACGAAGTTGAGATGCTAGATATGCCAAGGCAACATATGAAGCAGAATTTGAAGGTTAAGTAAACGTATGAGGAAAATATATTTGGAAAACTATGCACGGGGTTCTAAAAATGTTTTTGAAACCTTATCTATAATACTTTTGAAATCATAAAGTAGGTTTTTAGATAAGTATATTTATAAAAATGTTTTAAAATCATGCGAAATGAATTTTTGAAATTATGTATAAGGTTTTTGGAAAACATGAATGATGCTTTTGAAATCATGCACTTGATAAGAAAATATACTGTGTTAATATTGTTTTCAGACTATATGAAATATTCTGAAATTAGGAAGGTTGGTTTTGATAACATGGCCAATGTTTTTGAAATAACATAGGCAATGCATTTGAAAAAAAAAATTTGTTTTCAAACTATATGAAATGTTTTGAGATCATGAAGATTGTTTTTGAAATACTTGTACTGTGTATGTTGAAAAATCAAAACGTAATGGGTATGAGATTTGAAAATACCCTTAGTTATCTAACCAAGGATTCAAAGGTACAGATGTGCAGAAGCATGATTACTCATAATGTCACTTTATTTTCTGTACTTTGTTTCTTAGAGTGAAACGAGTACTTAAAATTTTCGAGGGAATCATGAGCGATCATTTGGAAGAGAGAAATCACAAGAGTAGTTTGTAAGGAACATAGTTCCTTGATGTAGGTATCCTAGGAAAAGTCATACACACATGTAACTACCCTCGCATAGCAGAATTGTGAACAACAATTTATTTATAAACAAAACTGATTGTTTCACATTACAAGAAATAGAAGAAACAAACGCATAAGACAACAACATCTTCTAATCAGCCAACTGCTCATCCGTGGGTTGGATTTGCATTAGCAAGCTTTGGGCATTTGTTCCTGAAATGGCTCGTATCGCCACAGTTGTAGCACGATCCAGGCGGAAAGCGAGCTTGAGTAGGGTTGACTTGGGGTTGATTTGGACCACCTTGGTTCGGGTTATATCGACAAGCACTTGCCAGGTGACCAACTCGTCCACATGATACACACAGATGACACTGTAAGTGAGCTAGGTGATGCCCCTTACATTTGTTTCATAATGGTGTCGTTCCCTTGTATTGCTTCTTAGCAGGTGGTGTTGCCACCCGGATGGGTCCTGTTTGATTTGGTACTGCTGCAACACAAACTTTTGCTGTATGACCTTTACGTCCAAAAATTTGGCATTCACGGCACTTCACATTAGCATGATGATGAAGGTTACATTGGTTGCACAGGGGTGAAGTTCCATTGTATGGCTTCCTAGCTGGTGGCCTTGCCACATGGCTAGGTCCCGCTTGATTAGGTGTAACCGCTGCGGGTTTCCTTGAAGCCTTACGTTTCCTTGATTTTGGTGCTGGCTTGACTTCTGCTTCCTTTGGTGGCTCTTGAGTGGCTTCATTGTCGAGACGAGAGGCTTCATTGTTGAGACGAGCCATGGCAATGCCGAAATCCACAGTCTTCTGAATCACTTCGCCTATTTGCTGGGCAAATTTGGCTGTTCGCTCGGACATTTGACCAGTGCTGAGAGGAATAGACATTCTAGAAGAAAATGAAAGACATAGGAAGAAACGAGTGAAAGGTTATTGGATAATCAATACAGAATGGTAACGAATGAAAATTGTGATCATTTGTTTGTTACCTAAGGCAAACAAATGAGATGGTGACAAATCAAAGTAAATGGGTCAAAAATAATGTATCGCGAAGACATGCTCGCCTATAAGTGAACACTCATCCCAAGAATTCCCAGGTAAGCACAACTGGCCTCGCGTCTGATGAGATGTATTCGAAGTGCTTGCCTAGACAGAAGACCCAGAATACAGGCATTCACCCTTCCAGTTTGCACGTGTTCACATTATTTAAATCCCAAAACCTTGACGAGATTTTGAAAATTCAAAGGGGTTCAAAACCATATAATAGAGAGTTCAAAACCTTACAATAGAGGGTTCAAAACCTAGTAATCAATCATCCTAGAACAAATGATTAGTTTTCAAAGCGGTTTTGAATTTTATGTTCTTGTTGTGGTTGTCGCCTAAGGATAGGCGACAGTATTGTTTTATGACTAAACGCAAGTAAACTCGCATTGGGGTCCTAGAAAGGTTATAGACTAGGTCAAAGCATTACTAGTAACCTAATTCCCTATAACCATGGGCTCTGATACCAACTTTTCTGTCACACCCCGACCACGTAGGACAACCAAACGTGGCGGAAAACGTCGGGGAGTGTTGTAACAGAATCATTGTTTCATAACACATGGAAATTTAAATATTATTTTATTTAATAAAAGAGTTACAATGTCTTGACAATCAAAGAAACATAACATAAATAACTAGTCTTGCATCTTTTATTGTCACTAAGGCCCATGTCCGCCTAAGTGTATCTTGATCAATCCTATGCTTCATTTCCTGAAACACATGTGAAAATAGGTACGTCAGCATAAAAATGCCGGCGAGTACATAGGTTTTGTGAAAATAAGATTCATGACTTCTGTTTAAGAAAATGTTTAGTCATGAACCTTGTAATTTGCTTTGTCTTTGTAAATCAGTTGAAAAACACTAAGTTCAGATGATACGTATAAATAAGAGAATAATGCATGGTTAAATGAATAACCATGTAAAATGAGTTTATATAAGATAAGTTGTTTTGTAAAACAATGTCTTGTGAAAAGTATGTTATTTGTATAAAATGTTATATGTCTCAAATTGAAATGATTTAAATAACACTACAATATGTAATACCATACAAACACTTATATATAGGAAGTACCAACGGCGTATCCACCATGCTTGTATCATATTACACACGCCTCGTTACTTAAGTCACTTAAACAAACCACCAATGTAATAAGTTTATGTTTAAACCAATAGTCAAAAGTCCTTGTATAAATCATATCAAATGTTAATAGTCCAAAAGTAGTCAAGTAATGTGCAACAAATGTTATGTTAACCAATGTCGAAAATGTTTATTTGTCAAATGTAAATCATGTAATGTGTAACCAAAATGATATGTATGGCTAGTGAAATGCATCAACTAAACCATAGGTGAAAATGCACAAAACAAAGTATTGAAGTAAAACTTGGTTTAAATCAAAGTTATGTTTTGTGTAGTAAATATATGCTATACTGATATTAGACATTTATGCGGTATTATGAAAATTCATACATCCAAGCCTTGCGACAGTCGGATAACTATGTAAAAATGAGTTATCAAAAGAATATGTATTCGGATTCGGTCATTCCTTACGTCTAAACAAACCCGAGATTTCAGGAATGGGATTTGTCAAGTCCTATGGTACCACTACCTACTACCAAGCGGCATGATCGGTGTTAATGAATGTATAGTATAGTTTAAACAAACCAAATGTCATACCAAAATGTAAGCATATGATGAATAAGAAATGTACTAAGTATACAAAGCAGAAAAGTCATGTAAATCAATGTGCTAACATGCTATCAGTTAACATACATAGCAGAAATGTAATGTAGAACCATGTACTAAGTATGCACACAATGGACATACATAGCATAAAAATGTAATGAAATCATGTACTATAATGTACTAACGAACATAGGAAGTATATGATGTAAAAACAGGAAATCATGAAAGTAACAAGTAGGCACATGTGTTTCACCCCAAAACGTTTGGAAAACAGTAAAAGAGGGGTCTATGTACTCACTTGAGATTGCTCAGAAGTCTTAATATAACCACCAAGCAATGCTAGAGATCTCGGAATATCAAACGGCACCTAATATAGGTAACTACATTAATAATCCGGACCTAAATCGGAGGATCGGATAGAACGAGGGTTCGTGAACCAAACGAGTATGGAAACTCATGTAGTATGGTTTAACAAAGCCTACATACTAAATGAAACCTAACCTAAGTGCTTACGACCCATTACGACCCGTTTAGGTAGCTTATGCTACTTTAACGCGTCGTTCGCGTAAAACGCGTTCGGAACGCCTAACTAGTCCTATGACAAGTAATATATGCCTTAACATGTCTAATATGGTTGTCAAATCAGTTTAGATGTCAAAATTTATGTTACATATGCTTAAAATGAATTTTGGCGTCAAAAGGGCATTTTGGTAATTTACCTAAGGCATATAAACTACCTATCATACAACTACTTAAACGAAGCGACCATAAGGTATAACCTTGGAAGGTTATTCCCTATATGCTATGGTCACCTAATGTGCTTGGTCGGATCCTAATGATCGACCAAACGAGTCGGGTTCGAAAGTATAAGCGATTGTTTAGATCGCTTACCTTACGACCCTATATAAGCACTAAACTAAAAGTGACGAGCTAAGCATGTTAAAACATGCTTAACTAAGTTTAGAAAACAGGTTTGGTATCAAAACAAACGGTTTTGATACCTAAGAGTAGTTTGGTTACAAAATACGCAAGAATATGTATTCTGACCGAAACTACGGCTCGTCACTGAGCCTAGATAACGTGGTAATCAGTAGGTATAGTCACTAGGGACTATAACCATCGTGATCACGCTCACGTTATGAAGTTCAAACGAACTTCGCATCGACCATAAACTGGTCAATGCAGAAAGTCAAACAAAGTTTGACTTTCGGACTTGAAAAGCAATAAAAGAACGAAGGAACACTTACGAAGGGTCCCCGAATGCTAATCTAGATCAAAATAGTTCAGGTATGAAATAAAGGTTTCAACTTAGAGCACAATTGATCAGATTCTAGTGAGAAAAGAAGTGAAATGGGTTGGGTATTTATAGTTTTCGGTCCACCGTTAGGATCGTTTCTTGGAGAAGAGGGAATGATCTAGCCCGTACACTTGTCAAGATGTTATGGTAACTGATTTTGGCCACCACAAGAGTTTAACAAGTGGCACTTGACCTTTGGAGAATGTTTAGGGGCAGATAACAACAGCCAAAAACAATTTGCTGCATCTGGACATTGCTTGCGCACCGTAACAAATAACCCTTACGGTGCGCAAGGACCAAGTTTGGCAGATTTACCATTTTGGTCCCTGCAGCCCAGAAACTTGTATTTTGATGCATATTTGACACTTTTAAGCCCTGTTAACCTCATTTCAAAGCTATAAAATGAAGTTAAAGTATAGGGAACTCAAAAAATGCTCAAAAATATTTCGGATGTCGGTTCGTTTGGCCGTACGGTTGCGTTGTTCGGTTAATTACGACGGAATGCGCATAAGCACGAAAAACGATCCAAATGACGCGACGAATGGATTTTTCTTATGCCAACCACTAAAATAAAATATTTTAGTTCTTACATAAATTTTTGGATGTCCGGATGTATTCAGAACGTAAGATATGCGCGAAAATGCAAACTTGTGCACTTTTTGACGCTTTTAGTCCCTGAATGACCCAAAAGTTTATTTTAGCACACCGAACCCCTTAAAGCCTATTTCTAAGCTATGTAAAGGATATTTAAGGTGTGTTTAACTTATGGTCATGTTCTGGAATGTTCGTTACAGTTCAAATTGGCATACTTTCGTAGTTTGTCAAGTTTAGTCCCTCTAAGCGAATTAACTTGTTTTTGCCATACCAAAGCCTTCAAAACTTATTTCTAAGTTATGTAAAGATTATTTAAGGTATGTTAAGCCTATGTCACTATTCCGGAGTGTTTGTAGCATTAAACTGGTTATATTTACGCATCGGTGCGCGTATAACCTTTCAGAAAGCGATTTAGAGTTTGGAATTGAACAAAAATTGATATGTGCAAATGATACACATATTTTTACCAATCCCAAGTATGAAATACAATATTTCATTGGTTTGGTATTTGTTGGATGGCCGTGGAGGCACAGGTGTTACACCTCGA
>JARYGA010061445.1:82977-154118 GCA_030545235.1 Helianthus tuberosus
TTCTTTTTGGGCCTACAAGTTCAACAAAATAAGTCTGGGATCTTCATCTATCAGACTAAGTATGTCGGTGACATCTTGAGCCGGTTCCAATTGTCAGAAGCGACGCCCATTGGTACCCCACGTCCGACTAATCACGGGATTACTCTGGACTTGAAGGGTGAAACTGTCAACTCTTCTTATTATCGTGCTATGATCGGATCTTTAATGTATCTCACTGCCTCGAGGCCTGATATAATGTATCCAACGTGCCTGCTCGCAAGATATCAAGCCAACCCGAAGGCATCTCATCTGGCTGCTGTTAAAAGGATCTTTCGCTATTGGAAGGGTTGCCCGGACACCGATCTCTGGTACCCTAGGGATGATAGCTTTGACTTGGTTGCATTCAGCGATTCTGATTTTGGTGGCTGTAAAATCGATGGCAAATTAACAACTGCTGGTTGTCAGTTCTTAGGAAATCGCCTGGTCACATGGCAATGCAAGAAGCAAACTTGTGTAGCAACATCAACTTGTGAGGCTGAATACATTGTTGCCTCAAGCTGTTGTTCTCAAGTTCTGTGGATTCAACAACAAATGCGCGACTACGGTTTTGAATTCCTATCTACTTCTATTTTTGTTGATAATAATGTTGTTTTACAGATTACTAGAAATCATGTGCAACACTCCAAGACCAAACACATCAAAATTAAGTATCACTTCGTACGTGATTGTTTTGACAAAAGACTTATCGATGTTGTTAAGGTCCACACCGATGAACAACAAGCAGACCTTTTTACAAAAGCTTTTGACAAATCTCATTTTGACTATCTTTTGTTGGTGAATGGCATTAAGGTGAAACAAGAGTAAAACTTCTTTCGACAGATCGGTTTTCGTAAATATTTTCTTTAAAAACTCAAAACTACAAAAATATTTTCAGTTTATTTATCTTTTCGCATTTTAAGGGGAGAAATTTCAGAAAATACAAAAACTTGTGAAAAAATCCAAAAATCCAAAAATATGTCTTTACTTTCTTTTTTTAAGTTTGAAAATTTTGAAAAATTCAAAAACAATAGAAAATCAAAAATGAGTTTCTTGGATAAAAGAAGGGAAAGTGATGAAAAACACTTGTGTGGTCTATCAATATGGTCAAAAACAAAATTGAAAAATGATAAGCAGCTCTACTAATGATGTATCGGTAGGCTCACAATCAGACTAAAATGTGCAGGATGATAAAAACCTAACAGACTTCAAGTCAGGTGGGAACCATTCATTGGCATATGGTCTTAGTACCGAAATTTCGTTTGAGAGATTTTTGAGGTTCTGAGATATGCGGTCTTTATGCTGTCTTATCGTCCGGGTATCGTGGTTGTATCTTTTACCGAAAATATAACGGAGACGAAGTCTAGATCTTCCATGATACTATACATACGTGTACATATTGCATACGACCTCAATAAGTGATCAACAATCACATGTCCAAACAAAATAAGTGATAATATATGACAGATTCTTTGCGGGAGTCAAGTTCGTCTCTTTGTTGTACGTTAGTACTGACCTGTTCACGGACTTGCTCTTGTGCCCTCATGCATTTGAAAATCAAGTTCCTCATCAATAAGTGATTCTATCACATAGGGCTTGTTTTCAATAAAAAATAAGTGACTTTCTCACATCTTTTATACGGTCAAACGGATGATAAGCGGTATACTCACTGGTGAGATGAACTCTCGTGCATACCTTGATAAGGGAATGTGTTGTGAGTGGATGAACACCGACAAGTAAGTATAATTCATACCGTAAATCATATCTCCTAATTATGATTACATCTGATAAGTTGAGCTTATGTGGATAACAATACCGATAATTGTGGTAGGATACTTATCTAAAGCTTTAAACAGAAATCACAACCGTTTTGACAAAACCGTAAGATGGTAATGATTCTCTTACCTTGAAACTCGTAAAAAGTGTGCTTCTGTACAGTGTCGTTATGCTTTTTATTGTTTCTTTAGTTTACCGCATTTTAAATTATGTTTTAGTGTAATTTGTAAAGTTCATTTTTGATTGGCTGAAGTTGAAACTTGAAGTTTTCTGCCGAAAAGCCTGAAACCGACGTGTTGGTGATTTCACTACTTCATAAAAATGTCCTTTCGCATTTGATAAATCTAACACAAGGCAAAATCTTTTTAAATTCAAACATTTGAGCTTTTGTGTTGACTGGTCAACGAAGATTCATTAAGGTCTTCGACGAACTTCCATGGTCTACGAAGTCTCAATCTTCGTCAAAGATCAAAAGTGGGCTAATTCATTTTGGCCCAAACCAATCTTCTTCAGAGCCCAAACCAACCTTCGTCGTTGTTAAAACTTTGCCATGGGGTCAGGGTATATAAAGGGTCCCAAAAGTGCATTAGTGTCATCACTCTCAAGATTTCACCTTTCAAAAACCCAACACGGTTCATCTTTCTTCTTCGCAAAACCCCTCCACCGACTCAGAACTTTTGTTAAAACCCTGTTTACTTTATCAACACCAAGGTACCAAAATACACTAAAATCATGACATAACCTTTTAAAAGCCCACTGATTTTGTCCGGATGCTTATGAAATCCTTTGAGACTCGATTATACTTGATGTTTCATTCATTTATCTGCTTATGTCTTTCATTTCTCCTTTACACATATGTTGAAATGTTTAGACTGAAATAGGATTTATGTGCGGATTTTGATTATATGTCTGGGTTTTGATTTGGTTATCATAGTGTTGAACAGGGTATTGGGTTTTGATTATTATTTAGGTTTGTTTGTTGATTTGGCCTTGATGTTTGTTCGGATATGTTTAGAATACACATGTAGTTTCCCTTGAAATGTTTAAATGGTTTGAAACATGGGTGTTTGGGATTATTGAAGTTTTGTTTGTAATTTGGGAATATTAGACATTGATGTTGATTGACTAATATTTGGTTAAAATTCTGGGTTCTGGGTTCTTTATATTGGTTATTTGGATGTTGATTGATGTTGAATCAACTGGAATACAACATGTTTCAGCGAAGAATCCCTTATGACGAAAACCCCAAATTGGATTTTTGAATGGCGAACCCTAAATTGACGAATTTTAAAATGACGAACCTTAAAAATGACGAAGTTTCAATCTTCGTCATAACAGATTGACTTTAATTGACTTTTGCTGGCTAATGAATCTTCATCATTAAGGAATCAATCTTCGTCAAAAGGACCATTCTTTGTCTGTTCAACACTTAGAAAATTTTCATGTGTGACCATGTTTAACACTTTATCCAGTATGTATATTTATACATAATTAATATTTACAATGTACATTAAAAGTGTATACATATATGTATTCTATAAGTGTTATGTAGTTTTTGTCTTATTGCGGGTATTTGCCATATGCAGAATGGCTCCAAAAGAACGAAAACGTAATCCTGCCACCAAGAAAACCAATAAAACAGAAGAAGAAATCATGTCCGAACCTCGACACAATATGGTAGCGTTCTTAGATCCTGAAGGAAAGCTTGATGATTACAAAGAAATTACTCAATGGCTACAGGAATCAAGGATAAACAAAGCAATTACATTCTCAACACCGGTATACAAGTCCTTGATTAAGGGCTTCTGGGAAACTGCTAATATCATAGAAGTTGACGGAAAGGAGCTAATTCGAGGGCAGGTTAATCAATTGAACGTAGATGTGTCTCCGGAGATTTTAAACTCTATTTTGGAACTTCAAGATGATGCAAACACTCCAGATGCTATTCCAATCATGTGCACACGTGGCTGTCTACTTAGAATGAAATGCACCTGTGATATCCTCGCCAGTCAGATCAACATAGCTTGTTTGCCACTACGATACAACTTCTTACTTCACGTACTTGTTCAATGTTTAAGCAAAAGCCGTGCTGGATATGATATGGCTGGGAATGAACTCGTTGGTTTGATGGTCGCGTTAGTTGTAAACAAGCCGTTCAGCATTTCAAAGTTCATCTTCGCAAACATGAAAGAAAACTTAAGAAGAACAGGTTCTCGTACCTCAGGCAACAAATTATGGATGTATCCCAGATTCATGCAGATGATTATGAATGTTCAACATCCAAGGCTTTCGAAGGCAGATAATGATATTCTCAAAATTGATGCTATGTTCGAAAAATCTTTATGGATATTCAAGGGTTTTTCTGAAAAGAGATACACAGAATCTGATCCTCCAAGGAAGATGTTTGGAGCCTTATACAACACAAATTATATCGCTCCTGCAAACGATAAATGGTGTCATGACGACAGCCTATCGGACAACGAAGAGCCAAAGTTGAAAAAGATGATGGAAGATAAGTTTGGACGGAAGAAGTTGGATTCTTCTGAAAGTGATAGTGATGGTGATAATGAAGGTGGTGATGGTGGAGATGCTGCTGCTACAGCAGCTAGTGCACCTGGTACTACTAGTGCATCTGCTGCCGGTACAACTGGTGCTAGTTCAGCTGGAGGTAATACAGAAAATCCTGAGTCTGACGATAATCAGCCAGAGCCAGGATATGAGTTCTATATTGACGATCGTGGTGAAAGAAGGTGAGAAAGATTAGACAGGAGGAAGATGCTGATTATGTTCTGTCTGATACTGAGGGTGAACGTTTAAAGACAAAGGAAACTACTCCTCGAAGAAAGAGAAAGAGCAGGAAGTATATTGGTACGTCATATGTACAGCCAACTGTGTCACAACAAGAAACTGTTCATGAAGCAGAAATGGATCCTAATCTTGGTCTCACGGCCGAAGAAGCTTCTGATATGATATCTTCTCCTCCGCGATCAACTGAACCACCTACTGTGGTTTCATCAGCTACTGAAACGCCATTTGTCACTCCACCAGCGGAACCTGCACGCACAATGGCATCCACCATTCGAGCAACTACCACTCAACATAGATCAGAACGCTGACAAAGAAAATTTTCTGAAATGCAACCAAACGAAAAGGTAGATTTCTTATTCTCTCAATTGCAAGTTGCTGCATGTCAGATTGATAGGCAATCAGCATTCATGAACATTACAAAGAGCGACGTTATCAAGCAACAGTTGGAGATAAACATGTTGAAGTTCACTGTTCAAAGACAACAAGCTGAGATTACACGCCAACAAGCTGAAATTGATCAACTTTAGGCTGAGAATGCATGATTGAAGGCTGCTGATGAAGAAAGGGAACACCAACTACAGCAAATGCGAGCTGCTGATAACGATCGTGGTATTGAGATGAGTCATTTGAAAGAAAGAAGCACTGCTATTCAAAGGTTGGCCGAAGCTCTTAAAGCAAAGCATGATGATATGAGAGAATTTTACAACAGTTGAAATACCACGATAACAGATGGGGTCAAGAAAATCACTGATGGTTTCGAGGTTGTTAGAAAGCGTGTTAACATTTTGTGGGGTGACCGATGCAAACAACAGGAAGTCTTGAAGAAACGTGATCATGATTCTGAAGATCCTGGTAACCCAGACCCTTCTGCAACATCTGAACAACCGCCAGCCGCTGCATCTACACAGATTGTTCGTTTCGAGCCTCCACAAATTGAATCTACTGAAGGAACCTCCGGTGGTGCTGTAGAAGAGATACAACGGCTAAAGAGCAGCTCTTACGTTGAAAGCTCCTTGACTGGTACATCCTCTGTTCTTAGCTCTGCTGGCCTTGCTTTACTAGTTGTACATCCAGTGACTGGAGAAATTCTGGACGAAGGAGAGTTAGTTGGTGAACTCTCGAACGAGCAACTGCAAGCGTTGAATGAAATGAAAGCAATCGATGATGCTGCTATTGATAATATTCCAAGTGAACCTGAAAATGCAGATATAGAAAATATTGATGAAATCGTTTTTGAAGGCGAAACAAGGAAGTCGACTTATGTACGTGAAGATGGAACAGAGTTCAACCCGTTTGATGAAGACTGGTTGAAAGATCATTTGGATGATATTGACAAAAAACTAAAGAATCGTGATTCAACATATGATGTAACCGACTCATTCACAGAATGGAGAAAACTGTTCATTTCCAAAGTTGCAAAGCCTACACCCCCCGAAGGACAAGTTTATTATATGAAGTTCGAAAAGGTTAAGCCTCATGGGAAGATACTGAGCTTGAGCTTCGTGAAAGAAATTCACTGTGTGGCAATCAAGCGCGAACACGGAATCCAATATTTCAACTCGTTGTTGAGTATTCTATCTCTTTCGTTCTATGATGTGGCAGCATTATCAAAGTTGGAGCTGATGAATCGTTCAAAATATGAAGGAGCAATTTTGTTTGCTCGTAAGATAAAGATAAATCGGAGGATAGGGTGGGAAGACGAGTTATACAAGCCGCAGTTTCTGATGTATCAGCAGATCAAGTATACTTTGGATCCGTCGACCAACACGGCAAGATACAAGCTTGTTTATCAGCCGGCGAGGGTTATAGACAAAATCCCTCTGATGCCGATGAAGCAGAATTTCTTGGAAAACATGGCGTTGTCGTGTTACGACTCTGATACGCACGAGGCTGTTATTGTGTTCAAAGACGATCAAGAGAATTTCCGCATGCTAGATCCAATGTGGATGTTGAATATGTCTGCAGCCGACATCAACAAGTTATTTCGGTATGATATCTTTTATGAAGATAAGGACGCACATCAAGCGTTACAATTTCAACGCGTCGCTTGTTTCTGTTTTTTTCGAGGAATACACGCCGGAAGCACCTGGTCGGCACAACACTGAAGACTCAAAGATCGAAGACCAAGTAACAGACAAGGGGGAGTTTGTTGGTGCATTTATGTGTCTGTAACTTTGTCTTGTTTATGTTGTATGTTATACGGTCTTTTGTTATCGAGTCTATAAGTTACGTCAAGTCTACCTAGTCGGATATCCTCCTATCCTACTTGGTATGACATTTTGTCTCTGTATTTGTAAGATTTGTTAAACATATGCTTGTGTGCATTGTGTTTAACTATAGTTAGTCGTTTCTTATGTCTTCTGTTAACTTAGTCATATCTACTGTCCTTGTTTAGTGTTTGACGAAGGTTCTATCTTCGTCGAACCCATGCATGGAACCTTCAAGCTTCGTCATTGTTTGTGTGTGACGAAGGTTCTATCTTCGTCACACATGAACCTTCGTCAATCAAGGTTCGTCTAAGGACAGTATATATAGCTTGGTGTGTTTAACAGTTAAGGCATGAGAGCATAGAGAGACTACTGAGAGTTTATCGTTCAAGCATTGTGTGTATATGTTTGATGTTGTTCTCGTCCTTTTAATCTAAAGTGAATCTTTGGTTATCTGTTGTGTTACTCGCATTGCATTGTTTGGTTTGCACCGTCACATGGATTCCGCACTCGTGACCGTGTTCGTGATAAACAGGATTAGGTTTCGTATTAGATCCTCCGAGAAAAACGGACCTACAAGAACAGAGGATAATAAGATACTCAAAGTTTTGGGGTGCGGTGATGTAGCCATCAAAGTGAAAGGATTAGAAAAGAGAGTACCAAATGTATTTTATGTTGAAGGATTAAAACATAATCTGTTAAGTGTAGGACAACTAGTACAGAAAGGATATGAGGTTAAATTCTACAATCAAGAATGTGTGATTAAAGATTCAGCAGGAATGTGTATAGGCTCGGTTAAGATGACCGAAAATAAAATGTTTCCATTGAACTTGAATCATGATGTGATGCCACGCGCTTGCAGCATGATGACACATGATGTGTCCGTTTTATGGCACCAACGATATGGTCATCTGAACTTTGATACTCTGCATACCATGGGAACAAACGAAATAGTAAAAGGATTACCTAAAATTTCCAAATCCCCGCAAAATAAATGTGAAGGATGTTTATTCGGGAAGCATGCAAGAAAATCATTTCCGAAGCAAGTAACATGGCATGCCGATAAGCCACTATAACTCATTCACTCAGACATATGTGGTCCTATGAGGACTCCATCAATTGGTGGCTGTAGGTATTTCATTACTTTCATAGACGACTTCTAGAGAAAAACATGGATTTATTTTCTAAAGCTGAAATCGGATGCGTTGAGTCACTTCAAGACCTTCAAAAGACTTGTAGAAAATCAAGTTTATTCAAAATAAAAAGTATACGTACAGATAGAGGAGGAGAATATGGCAGCCATGAGTTTCAAAACATCCTTAAGGAAAGTGGAATTCGTCATCAACTCACCACAAGTTATACCCCTCAATAGCATGGGGTAGCCGAGCGGAAAAATAGAACACTCGTGGAATTGAGTAAAAGCATGCTAAAAATGAAAAGCCTACGACATTCATACCGGGCAGAGGCGGTAGCATGTGCAGCATATTTATTAAATCAAGCCATTACTAAAAGTGTACCAAACGTAACCCCTCAAGAAGCATGGAGTGGAAGAAAACCAAGTTTGGGGCAATTTAGAATCTTCGACAGTATTGCATATGCTCACATTCCAAAACCACACCGTGGTAAGCTAGATGACAAAATAGAGAAAACTATTTTCATCGGTTATAGTGAGAACAACAAGGCCTACAAACTCTATAATCCAACAACGAACAAAATCATCATCAGCAGAGACGTTATGTTCGATGAAAGTCAAGATTGGGATGCAAGCAATACAAATAAGAGAATAACGCGCATTCAACTAAATAACACAGATGATGATGCTCAAGAGACGGGTATTGCTGATCAAAGCAAGGATACGACTTCTGAAGTAAATAACAAGAATAGAAATCAGTCAAGTGATGACGAGATAGAAGTACAAGCTAATAATCATGAAGATGTAGATTCATTATCTTCCTCAGAAAACAAAGAACTAAGAACACGACGCATTACAAATGTCTATCAAGAATCACATCCTCTTACCAAAGCACAGGTTGATGAATTATACGAAAGAAATCAAGTCATATCCAATGATGTCGTAAATTTTGTACTCTATGTTGATTCCGATCCCACTACATATAGTGAGGCATTTAAAGGCACTAACTGGAGAGAAGCCATGGACAAAGAAATGGAGTCGATACAAAAAATGAAACTTAGGAATTAGTGGACCCTCCGAAAGATCAAAAGCCTATCGGTGTGAAGTGGATTTTCAAAACGAAGTATGATGAACATGGGAATGTAAGTAAATATAAAGCACAATTGGTAGAAAAAGGGTACAAATAGAAGTATGAGATTGATTATCAAGATGTCTTCACTCAAGAAATAAGATTTGACACTATCATACTTGTTCTAGCTCTAGCCGGACACTATGGTTGGCATTTGCATCAAATGGATGTAAAAGCAGCCTTCTTAAACGGAAATTTAAACGAACAAGTGTACACTGAACAACCAGAAGGTTATATTAAGAGAATAGAAGAACGAAAGGTATGTCATCTTAAAAAGGCCCTATATGGTTTAAAACAAGCCCCGAGGGCATGGTATAGTAGAATAGACGGATATTTCAGGTCACATGGTTTTGAGAAATGTGTGTATAAACATACATTGTTCATTAAGATCTCCAAGAATACAAGGATGGTAACATGTTTGTATGTAGATGATCTCATCATAGCTAGTGATTCGTTAGATATGATAAACCAGTTAAAAAATTCGATGAAGAGAGAATTTGAAATGACCGATCTAGGAATTCTACATTACTTTCTTGGCATGGAAGTGAATTATGATAATGGGAACATCACACTATCACAACAAAAATATGCAAAGAATCTACTAGATAAATTCAAGATGGGAAATTGTAATGTAACTTCAACCCCAATGGAATATGGACTGCGATTGTCTAAGGAAGATCCAGAAGATGAAGTAGATCAAAACTTATATAGAAGTCTGGTCAGATGTCTTATGTATCTAACAAATACTAGACCTGACATTATGTTTGCAGTTAGCAAAATAAGTCGGTTCATGGAAAGACCAAAGAAAAGTCACTGGGAAGTTGGAAAAAGAATTTTAAGATACATAAAAGGAACATTAAATCACGGAATCGTGTACTCAAAAGGCAGTAAAGGAAAACTTGTCGGGTTTAGTGACAACGATTACGCTGGAAACATTGATGATAGCAAAAGTACTTCTGGGTATGTATTTCATCTAGGTTCCGGTGCTGTTGCTTGGCAATCTAAGAAACAAAAAGTAGTAGCTGTATCTTCAGCTGAAGCAGAATACATTGCACTATCCATAACCGCTTGCTAAGCACTTTGGATGAAGGGAATTCTGAATGATCTTCAAATAAGTCCTCTAACGATTTTCTGTGACAACAAATCAACTATCTGTTTAGCCAAGGATCCTGTCTACCACGGGAAAAGCAAGCACATAAGGGTCAAGTATCATTTTATTCGAGATTTGATCAAGAACGATGAAGTCGAAATTCGTTTCTACACAACGAAGGATCAAGTAGCAGATATACTTACAAAAGCTCTGCAGCCGAGAGACTTCATTCGTATAAAGGAACTTTTGCATGTCGCTCCAATCTAGTTTACGGGAGGGTATTAGAAGAAGAAGTATAAGCATAAGCTAGATATAATATATAGTTTAACTATGTTTTTATGTAACGTTGTTATTATTATTATTATTATTATTATTATTCTTATTATTATTATTATTATTATTATGTTGTTGTTGTTGTTGTTGTTAAAGATAGAGGCGGTTACTAATCCAATCCGTGGAGTATATATGTAATTTCTGTATCAACATTTAGGTTTACCAATTCTATTCAAGAACATATTATCTCTTTCATTCAAAGCCCTAATCTACGATCCTAATCTCAATAGAAGGCCCATCATGTTTGGCCAGCTGGGCTCTAGCGGTGTGGTGATTTTCGATGTGATTGATGGCATTTCTGGTTATGAGCTTGAGGTAGTCGAGATCGGTAGGGAAGTTGGTGAGTCCTTGGAGTAGTTCATCATGGTCGAGCTTCTGTTGAGTCATCCAGTTCTGATAGCATGCTTGAAACTGTTGATGATTAGCCATGATGCACTACACATGGGCATTTAGGAACATTCTTGTTGGATCGTGTGCGTGACCCTAAACAGTCAGTAAAGGCAGTTCATCTTCGTTTACAGAGACGGAATCAAAGTAAACAAAGTCACAACAGCTTGTTCCTTTCAATTCTTTTCTATTAATGCTTTTCTGAGACTTTACAATGATTTCTAATGAAATTTTGGCAGCACCTTGTCTCACATACAATGATCATGTCCGCTTCAAATGACACCACACACCACCTATTTATAGATGAAGCTAGTTCTCTTGAAGATGTACATGGTTGCTTCAAGCGAACACACATAAGATGGTTTCAAGCGAACTAGCATCAGTTGGTTTCGCTTGAACATGTAACTTGGCTCTTTCAAGAGAAATACCATACTAACACTTGTACAAACCCTAAATTCTAACCTATTGTGCTCGTTCATCCTATCTAGACATAAGACTCTATTAAGACGTAGTAAACAGACATTCAGTGCACCAACAGACTCCCCCTTGGATGTTGACGAAGTCTTCTCATTGTAAAAACTCTTTTCAATATTTGTCTACAAACTTTAATCTTCAATCTTCCCTTTGATTGTTGATCCAGAATTCGGACTCCCCCTTTCGCAGACTCCCCCTCTCGATCAGCTAGGGCTTTAATTCTGGTTCAAACTTTGACATTTTGTTGCCATGGGGATTCCTGTTACCTGCACAATCTTTACCTAAATATAAGATATATGACAAGAATAGTTTCAATTCAAAACTTACCATTCAACTACACTTGATAGTCTTGTCAGAATTAGAAATCCACTTAAGTATTCAGGTCCAAGTTAATGACCCTGATTACTCAATTTATCTACCAAGTCCAACTTAATGACCTTGGTTGATCAGAGATAAATCACACTGACATTCAGTTCAATTTGTTTTTCTGAAAATTTACAAGTTTCAAATTAATGAACTTGCTTTGATATTTCAACTTCCACAAACTTATCATGTTTAGCTTCAAACTCATAATCCAGCCCAGAAACTTCCTGCATCTGCTTCAAATTGTGAATCTGAAGATTAACTCTCCTCTTTGGTTTGTCGAAAAATAAAGCAGAAGTGTAAAATCTTTTTGGATTTTGAATAAAGCTTCTAAACTAGAAATGAAATACAGAACTAAAATGCAGTAAAAATAAACTATTTACAAACATATTTTTGGTTAAGCGTGTTAGGGAATCATATCAGCTATTCGACAAGTCACAAGTACCGTTAAGCTTTGATTACATATTCAGAATTAAACAATTCGCTTAGATTGTCGATATACTGATCCACTTAAATTCTCACACAATTTTCAATCTGTCCACGATACGGATTTAGTGTTTTAGAGACTTAAACTTATACGTGTGTCCCACCTCTTGAATATACTCCCGTATCCAGATCCCAATATTCAGTCTTACAGGTGAGTATACCACAAATGATATCAGTAAGGGAATAAATTATGATCGAAACCGTGAGAGCTCAGGTCAGAACTACCGTTCAGCAGAGAGATCACGACTCGATTTGGGTGTGTCCCCTTTAGAGGATCTTTTTTTACAACAACATTGCTAAGCAATTTTATTGTCTTATCATTTATACTGAGGGTGATGCTATGTTTCAAGCATTGCGGAAAGTATTATTCGAGGACTAGGTCAGAACTTCCATTCAGCAGAAGTCCTGGAATAATACCCCAGATATCACTGAGTATAAAGACCTAGTATATCAGAAAAAGGAATCTTTCAAACAAGATTTCAGGGGTTACCTATATATCCAAGTAGTGTTCCCCATGAAATAAGTAAGTAAGATTTAGGTTTATATCCTGAACAAACCTACTAAATGTGAAAAAACCTATCGGCACATCATCAGCGAGACTGTTTAACGCATTTAAAAATTCCATTTCTTTAGCATACTGTAACTGTCAAGCCGATGTACTATCATTTTCCCTTTTTACACAAGCTCTTTTCTGGTTTTCTATTGTTTATGGATTTTGAAAATATCTCATGTTTTTGTATTTTTGTCATTTTTTAATGTTTTTGTATTTTTTGAAAATATTACCCTATACCTCCCCCTAAATACCAAAACAGGTAAAAAATCGACAAACCATTGCAGATTGCTTCTCAACATCATCTACAATGTCTCCTTCATCAACGCCAAGAATCTCTTCCAACACCGATAAAAGCTTCATACCATTCAGTTTTAGCAAATATTGAAAACGTGTTTTGTCAAATGCTTTGGTATGTAAATCAGCTTTTTGTTCATCAGTGTGGATTTTCTCAATTCGTATCAACTTCTTCTCGAAACAATCTCGAATGAAGTGATGACGAATCTCTATGTGTTTCGTTTTAGCGTGATGAACTGGATTTTTAGTAATGTTAATTGCTGCCTCATTATCAATAAAGATAGTGGTGTTTAGAAATTGCAAACCGTAGTCGCGCATCTGTTGCTGGATCCACAAGATCTGAGAGCAGCAACTGCTAGCAGATACATACTCCGCTTCACATGTGGATAAATCCACAGAGGTTTGCTTTTTGCATTGCCAGGTAACCAACCGTGATCCGAAAAACTGACACCCTGCTGTTGTTGATTTAGCGTTAACTTTGCAGCATCCGAAATCGGAATCGGAATACCCTTCGAGCGTGAAATCGCCTTCTCTTGGATACCACAACCCCAATGATGGAGTTCCTTTCAGGTAGCGTAATATCCTTTTCACAATCACCATGTGCGAAGCTCTCGGGTTATATTGAAATCTTGTTGCGAGGCAGGTTGCGTACATAATATCGGGTCTTGAAGCTGTCAAATACATCAGCGAACAGATCATGGAACGATACATCGTTTCATCTACCTTCTCTCCGGTGAGATCAGGATTTATCCCATGAATCGTTGCTAATGGGGTGGAAGCTGGAGTAGATCCTGACATCCTGAATTTTTCCAAGATATCATGAACGTACTTCGTTTGATGTATGAAAATTCCTTTGGGTAGTTGATCAACCTACAATCCCAAAAAGAATTTCATCTCACCCATCGATGACATTTCGAATTTATGCTTCATCACTCTTTCAAAATCTTTGCATAGATTCTCATTTGTTGACCCAAATATAATGTCGTCCACGTAAATTTGAACTATCAGAAGATGTCCTTCGACCTCTTTGGTGAAGAGAGTGGCATCCACTTTTCCACGGATGAAACTGTTGGCTAGTAGGTGTTGAGACAATGTCTCGTACCAAGCTCTCGGGGCCTGGTGTAAACCATACAGCGCTTTATCTAACAAATAAACCTTGTCTTTGTGGATTGGATCGGAAAATCCCGGTGGCTGTCCGACATATACCTCCTCTTTACCTTCCCATAGAGAAATGCCGATTTCACATCTAGCTGATATACTTTGAAGTTTTTCCAAGACGCAAATGCTAGGAAGATTCTGATAGCTTCTAGTCGAGCTACATGAGCATACACTTCGGTAAAATCTATACCCTCCTGCTGACTGAAACCCTGGACTACGAGTCGAACTTTGTTGCGAACTACAACTCCTCTATCGTCTCTCTTACACTTGAACACCCACTTAGTGTTTATCTTCCTTTGACCATCAGGCAAGTCCACTAACTTCCACACACCTAACTTCTTAAATTGGCTCAGTTCCTCCTGCATCGCATTGACCCAAGAATCTTCAGTAAGCGCCTCTTTATAAGTCCTTGGTTCAACCTGCGAGATAAAACAACTCAATGAGAATTCAGTTTGTAAAGGAGCAACTTTTGTATAAAAACATGTAAGCCCTTGATCAAGCTGTCTTCGTGTGCGGACGCCTGTTTGCAATTCTCCAATGATCAATTCCTCTGGATGGTATGAAAGAGTTCGTGGCATCACTTCGCCTGGAACATCTACATTCCCTTCCAGATTAGTAGCATTCTGATTTGCACCTTGTTCACTGACTGGCTTTGTTTGACTTGAAATCTGAATTTCCTCCCCCTCAGAATCTGAATCACCACGATCAAATACTGGCATGTTCTCAGATTCTTGATTATCATTCTGTGCCGACTGATTATCTTGAGCAACTTCATTTTGTTGGACATCATCACGTTCACCAGCATTACTTGGACCTTCCTCATCATCATTTGAAGTTTGTCGCGGTCTTCTTGAATACTCAGCTGGAAACCTTTCCTGCGATTCTTCATACTCTCTTAGAATATCCAACTCGTCAAATAAATCTTCTTCTTCTTCCTTTTCTTCTTCCATGTCAAACGAATCCCATAATTTATCATACTTAAAACGCCATGAGTCACCGGGATTCTGAGGCGGCATAGTATACCCCTGACACTCAACATGTTGTGCTTCGATGATTTGCTTCAAACTTGGAACAAAGACCCGTCTTTGTGGACTTGAGTAACCCACAAATATTCCTTCGATACTCTTTGGACCAAACTTACCAAAAGGCTCTAGAACTGTACAAGCAGACCCAAACGGTTCTAAAAACTTCAGGTTCGGTTTGCGGTTATTAATCAACTCAAAGCATGTCTTGTTGAATTTCTTTACAGTGAGAACCCGGTTGAGAGTATAGCATGCGGCCAAAACTGCTTCTGCCCAAAACTTTATCGGTAGCTTTGAATCAGCAAGCATTGTTCTGGCCGTTTCGATTAGTGTCTGGTTTTTGCGTTCTGCGACTCCATTCTGCTGCGGAGTGTACGGAGCACTAAATTCATGCAATATACCTCTTTCATCACAATATTCTTCCATCTTGTTGTTCTTGAACTCAGTACCATTATCACTTCTGATTCTTTTGATACGCCTTTGGTACAGATTTTCAATCTTTCTGAACAACGCCATTAAACTATCAAATGTTTCATCTTTCGACTTCAAGAATGATACCCACGAAAATCTGGAATAATCATCAGTAGCCACAAGACAATAGAGATCCCCTGTAATACTTTTGACGTTTACTGGACCAAACAGATCCATATGTAGTCTCTCTAACGGTCTGGAAACTGAATTGACTTGCTTTTTAGGGTTGTGACTTTTTCTTCTGCTTGCCTTTGATGCAACTAATGCACTCCCCTTCCAGATGAAAACCTTTAATTTGAACACCCAAAACTAAATCATTGTGCACCAATTGATTCATTTTTCTAAGATGTATATGGCCCATCTTCCGGTGCCACAACTTCGATTCTTTCTCTGTTGCTCTAGACACAAAACAATGAGCTTGACCCGTGGTTGTAGTAGCTACACTCATGTCCAACACGTACAGATCATTCACTCTAGGTGCCCTCATGATAATCCATTCTTCAGTGATAACAAAACCTGGTTTCAAGATCAAACATTCTTTGTCTATGAAGTGAGTGGTATACATCCTGTCACAAATCTGCGAGATACTCAACAGATTATTCTCCAGCTTAGCAATGTAGTTAACTCTTTCAAACGTAACAATTCCATTGGATAACGTTCCTTCACCAACAAATCTACCACCTTGATTTCCTGCAAATCCCACATAACCACCATTGAAATTTCTAACATCATACAACAATGCAGTCTTTCCTGTCATATGTCGAGACGCTCCACTATCCATAATCCATCGTAAAATAGATTTTGGAAGATCCTGCACATATCTCAAACAATTCAATAAAGATGCCGATTCATGCTTCACAATTACCAACTAGGAAGCTCCGGCAAATCCAAAAAATTTTTGTGAGATTTTGATGCTACCCAAGCCTCTTTTAACTCGGGTAACTTGACTTTAATGTGAGATTTTGTAGTGTAAAGTGGCGGAAATTTTTTATCATTCATTTTAAGCTTTCTTCTGAACCAACCTCAACCTTTTTGTATAAGAAAAACTCATCTATCTTAAGTTGACCAATTGGTTGATTTTTCTTTTGAACATTCTTCTTCTCTGGTGGAGTAGAAGATTGTTTCTCCAATTTTTCATAATAATCCAAAGAAACATCCATCTTTACCGGAATGGTAGAAGACGATTGTTTTTCCAACTCTGAAACCTTTGGTTTATATGAACTTTTTGGCTTCCATGTTTGTTGAGGTGATGCAACCCATTTATAAAATTTGTCATTTTTAGTTACCACATTCTTAACAGGTTCAATTTTCACTTTTGTTTTCTCATTTTTCAAAACTTTCTCAACAACCATTGGAGCTTTTCCTTTTGCATCAACCTTCTTCTTTCGATTCTCAATAACTTCAGTCTTAGGCTTGAAGTTGGTGCAATTTCTTGCAATGTGACCAACTTTGTTGCATCTAAAACATGTACGTGTATCAACTACCCGACTTGTGCCTTCAGACTGAGGTTGTGAGGCCCTCTTTTCAAAAAATTCTTCATTTGATTTTGAAAAAATTTCATTTTCCTCATCAGAAAGTGAACTTGAACCGTTCCCAAACACTTTCTTCTCAACAAACTTTTTGTTCTGAAAATTCTTTCTTTGATAGTTCTTACCACCCTGATATCCACCCGACCATTTGTTTTGGTTGTTATAAAAACGTGGTGGAACAACAGGTTTCTTGTAGTAAACTTTATCTTTCTCAAAATTCATTTGCCTTTTTGCATTTTTCAAACTTTCAACTTCTGACACATCAATCTCAACCAACTTGAAAACATTTTTCAATTTGTTCACATTAACATTCTCTAATGGAAAATCACAATCCGAATACAACTTATCAGATCCAGTCATCTTGTACATCACAAGAACCGGTTCATCACCTAAGTTGGTTTTGGATTTTGATTTTGGGATGTATTTGTCCAAGAAAACATTCATCTTCCTCAGTAGTGTCACTTTCAGATTTTAGAACATTTTCAACCACACTTTTTACCACTTCAGTTTGGACACTATCGTCATTGGAAGATGAAGAAAATGTCACATCAATTGAATCAGGAAGTTTCACTTCATTTTCATCTTCAAGATTAACCAACCCAGATTGCTTTTTCGAATAATTGTCTAAAACCGGTGGTGGAACTTGATGAAACCCGACCCCAGTTCCATCACAGTATACATCTTCGCCTGCTTTGTTTTTCCCGATGGGTTTGGGAACAATGTGTTGCAAAACAAAGCTTGCAGAGCTGTAACTATTCAATTTCAAATTGATACGCTCATTCTCAATCTTAGCTTCTTCAAATTGAAGCTTCAACTTAGGAATCTCATCCAATTGTTTGTTGATTAATTCTTCTTAGATCCACAAAACACTTTGCAAGTGACAATTTTCTTTGTATGTTTTACCGTTTCTATCATCATTATCTTTAACCGTTCTTTTAAGCTTCTCAAAATTTTCAGTAATCTGACGATTTTCAAGAACTAACCTCTCATTTTCTTTCCTAACCTTTTCTTGATCAATTTTATCATTTTCAATTTTGTTAGTTAATTCTTTTACTCTGTCGTTCGAAGCTTTCAACATTTTATCACGGTTAAGGATCTGATCCTCAACACTTCTGACTCTAGCAGTCAGATCATCAATCTTCTTACCTTTGAGATAAGTGTTTGTACTACAAACTTTGCATTCTTTGATGCAATTTTTGCAGTCAACATCACCACTGACTTTCTTACCTGACTCAGTTGTTGACGCGTTTGAACTGGCCTGGCTTTTAGACTCAGAGACGGATTTAGAATCTACCTCAAGTGCCTTAGCAGCTAGCACCTTGTCAGCCATCTTTCCCATGTTTTCAGCATTCAACTTTTGAGTCGTGTCAATGATTCCAGTATCAACCTTCTTTGACTTCTCTTTTTCTTCCTCTTTCTCTTTCTCTTCTTTCTCTTTCTCATCTTTCTCTTCTCCGCTTCCCCACCATTTTCTTTGCCAATTAATCATCTTCTTCTTTCATTTCTTTAATTATGGTTTCCATATCAAGAGTGGTATGATCAATAGCAATGTTTCCGTTGGGGTCAAGATAACATTCTCTGTCTGGATCCCATCTTCTCGCTCTTTTTGCTTCAAGATAGATAGCAGATATATTGATCATTTTTTGTTGAGCTATCATCTTCCTGTAAGCATACCTCAGTTCTTCAGGTCTGGTGTCTTTCCAAGGAACAGGTTCAGATTTTGCCATGAATGCATATCCAACCGCATCCTCCTCAGGTAACAACTCGCTCCAGTCGAAACCTTCATCGTCATGAATCACCGCAAGAGCTCTAGATTTCTCTTTGTTATCCTCAAGCTGCTTCATTCTCGACGGCTCCGATTTATTCTGATGATAAATCGCTTTCTTGTAGTAGTCTTCTCTGAACGGGTTCTCAGACTCATCAGCATAAGCATTTCGGCATTCACGCTTAAAGTGACCTTTCTGTTTACATTTGAAGCATGTCACTTTGGACTTGTCAAAGCCCAACTTGGTAGATGGTCCACTAATAGACTTTCTTCCGGTTATCTCCATGAAACGCTGTGCCCGACGAACTGCACTGGCCATACACCACCTTATGTCGATCAATTCCATCTCCTCAGGATCTATCTGATCGTAATCTTCTTTTGTCAGGTTGGTGTTGCATATCTTCCCTGCTACAAGGCTTTCATATGATTCTAGCACAGAAGCTAGAAAAACCATTTGTTGCTTTGCCGACTCCTCACTGAAGTTTTGAGCGTTCTTTAAATCTACAGCGATGTTACATTGAAATAGGTTCTTTGCATCTGATTGGTTTGAATGTGATGAAGAACCACTGTGAAATCCACTGCTTTGACTTTCTTTGTTTGAAATGTTGGAATTCTCAGCAGAAAAAGCTGTCTTGGGAGATGTATTCTTTGGCATCATGCTTTTTGGATAATACAAATCCAAGTTCTGTTGATAAGACGAGTGATTGACTTTGTGTGTTTTCCTTAACTCCAGCTCGTGACTCTCTAGTGGCATCATGCTTTTTGGATAATACAAATCCAAGTTCTGTTGATAAGACGAGTGATTGACTTTGTGTGTTTTCCTTAACTCCAGCTCGTGACTCTCTAGTCTTTCAATCAACAAATCTACATTTAACACTTATGGCGGCTTGATTGTATTCTTCAACATCAAGGCATAGTATTGCCAATCCATCTCATCTGGCAATGAATCAAACAATTTGTCGACCGGTTCTTCTTGAGAATAGAAAATTTCATGTCTCGCCAGCTCCAGCTTTAGATGCCCAAACCTCTCAATCATTTTACAAACTGATTCATTCTTTAAACAACCAAATAAATCAAATTCTTTTCTAAGTAATTTCTTTTTGTTTTTCACTATTTCTGCACTTCCCAAACATTTAGCTTTCATTTTTTCCCAAAGATCTTTAGAACTTTTGTACTAGATCAAAGATATTATATCTTCTCGAACAGACTGAAACAGCAGTGCAATGCATTTTTGCTCAGCAACAAACGATTCTATTTCTTCAGTTGATGTCAAACTTCACCAGTTTTGCCTCCATCAGTGTATCCGTTCTTTAGACTTTTCCAGCTAAGATAAGCAAAAGGCTTTCAACTATTCTTCAAACTTCTTGGCCCACCGACTGTACTCTTCGATAGCCATCAACTTCGAGGGTTTGTTGTAAGTTCCGAAAGCACTTTCCACACTAAGAACATCCGATAAACTTTTCTTTGTATTCGGCGTATTCTCATTGGTGTTACTAGGCGAAGTATCATCTCCAGAATTTCCAGCAAAGGCAAATATATCACAGAATGGATTGTAATCATCCATCTTCATGTACCTGAAAAATCAGCAAACACTTAGAAAATTTTTAATTTTTGAAAAACAGCAAGTTCAAGCGAGATCACTTGAAGCGAATAAGCTTCAAGTAGAATCAGCAACTTTCAAGCGAAAACAGGTAATACAAGTTCAAGCGAACTCAGATAATACAAGTTCAAGCGAAACCTCAACTCAAGCGAACTGAGACAATATTTTCAAGCGAAAGGTGATTTTCAAGCGAACTCACCAAGAAATTTCAAGCGAACTCACTATTTTAAGAGGTTTCGCTTGAAATTTTCAAGCGAAATGTGATGATGTCAGCATTTTCGAACCAGATTTCAAGCGAAAAGTCAATTTTTTATATGAATTTGATCGATTTTAAGTCCAATTCACTCAGGGATTTGTTAACTCTATGTTTCGCTCAAAATATGTTAGTTTCAGGCCATTTCAACCGTGAATTATGTCCGAATCAGAAAAGAAAGGGTAGAAGTAAGAAAACCCGATGATTTCAAGCTGCAATGGTATGAACTCCTCGTCCTGAGCTCTGATACCACTTGTTGGACCGTGTGCGTGACCCTAAACAGTCAGTAAAGGCAGTTCATCTTCGTTTACAGAGGCGAAATCAAAGTAAACAAAGTCACAACAGCTTGTTCCTTTCAATTCTTTTCTATTAATGCTTTTCCGAGACTTTACAATGATTTCTGATGAAATTTTGACAGCACCTTGTCTCACATACAATGATCATGTCCGCTTCAAATGACACCACACACCACCTATTTATAGATGAAGCTAGTTCGCTTGAAGATGAACATGGTTGCTTCAAGCGAACATACATAAGATGGTTTCAAGCGAACTAGCATCAGTTGGTTTCGCTTGAACATGTAACTTGGCTCTTTCAAGCGAAATACCATACTAACACTTGTACAAACCCTAAATTCTATCCTATTGTGCTCGTTCATCCTATCTAGACATAAGACTCTATTAAGACGTAGTAAACAGACATTCAGTGCACCAACAATTCTTGACTCCCCATGCACACTTAGCTAACTTACACAACGAAGGATCAAGTAGCAGATATACTTACAAAAATCCTGCAGCCGAGAGACTTCATTCGTATTAAGGAACTTCTGCATGTCGCTCCAATCTAGCTTTCGGGAGGGTATTAGAAGAAGAAGTATAAGCTAGATATAATATATAGTTTAATTATGTTTTTATGTAACGTTAATATTATTATTATTATTATTATTATTATTATTATTATTATTATTATTATTATTATTATTATTATTATTATTATTATTACTATGTTGTTAAAGATAGAGGCGGTTACTAATCCAATCCGTGGAGTATATATGTAATTTCTGTATCAACATTTAGGTTTACCAATTCTATTCAAGAACATATTATCTCTTTCATTCAAAACCCTAATCTACGATCCTAATCTCAATAGAAGGCCCATCATGTTTGGCCAGCTGGGCTCTAGCGGTGTGGTGATTTTCGATGTGATTGATGGCATTTCTGGTTATGAGCTTGAGGTAGTCGAGATCTGTAGGGAAGTTGGTGAGTCCTTGCAGTAGTTCATCATGGTCGAGCTTCTGTTGAGTCATCCAGTTCTGATAGCATGCTTGAAACTGTTGATGATTAGCCATGATGTACTACACATGGGCGTTTAGGAACACTCTTGACTCCCCAAGCACACTTAGCTAACTTATGGAGAATAAGTGGATATATATGAAAAAGGAAAATTCAAAGATGATGGAATATTCAAATTTGAACACAGATTCCTTGTATTGTAACAAGTATCCTGACCTGATCCTGCGAGGTAGCAGACAGATTCTAACGCGCTTTTTTTTGGAAAGTTGTGGAAAATGGGATATGCATTCCAATGATATTGAAATACATGTTTGGAAATCACGACACATGTCAGGATGTTGTATTTCTAGTCACGCATGTGAATGAGAAATAATATATATAGTCAGGTGATACCACTATTAATTAATATTCTTAATTTGCCTATCATATTCTTGAATAAGATGATGTGTTGTGGGAGGGGAAGATAATGCCCTAATCTTTGGGTGTTTTGTGTCATGTGATGGTCTAATCAGTATGTTGGTATTATGGGGTATTATCTTAAAAAGGGTGTAATGGTATAATGCCTCAACTAATCATTACCCAATTATTAATTTTGTTCAAATTAAAACTAATAAAATTTCATCAAATAAAAAAATTACATTGCTAAAAGTAAAAAATAAAAAAAACCGAAAAAAAACTAATAAAAAATTACATTGCTAAATAAAAAACTACTAATCTAAAGTCTGTATTTGTCACGGATTTGTAACCGACACATTTCCGCTAGGATCAACGCGTCGCCTAAGAGGTGATCGATCGGTTTAGACAAAAATTCTATGTCTTTCTTCATTTGCCACGATTCTTGTATCGCAACAATTTTTTTTGTTTTCAACGTTTCTTTCTTGCATAATCTCTAAGCGCCTATGACCGAGGTCTCGAATTTCTTGTGTTGATACATATTATGTGGACGCGACTCGGTTCAGTTCGACTCGGTTCGGTTTGACTCGGTTAGGTTCGGCTCAAGCCCGACGTCACGACATTCCTCCATCGTGCGCCCCAGAGTTCGACACGCGAAGCACGAAGAGCCGTGAGCGATTCCCGGTGACACATCATCATGATGATGTCACATGTTTGAACAAATATAAGTTCATGAAAGAATCTGCCAAGATATCAAACGTACATGTGTATTGGGCTTGCATTTGGGCTTGCTTTTGTTTGGGCTTCCAACGAAGACACCTTGTGCAACGAAAACAACATGTGACGAAATCCTTGATTTCGTCGAACATATTGGGATTTCGTCGTGATGTCTGAGTTCGTCCATCAGTTTTCGTCTGGGACTGGATTTCGTCATGTAGTTAGTATAAATACCCAGACAACAGACAAAAACACTTAGAGAGAAGTCTGAATAGATTTCGGACAGAACACACACACACAACAGAGAGTTTATAGGTTAATCTTGTAAACATTGCATTGTAACCATTTCAGAGTATTAATACATTGCGTGTAAATCATTGAATCTTTGTGTCTTGCGTGTTCGTAACTTGGTTTAACTTACCCATTTGGATTCCGCACTCTCGGGTTTGTCGAAAAACAGGGAATAGAGGTTACTTGATCCTCCGGGTGGACCTACAATTGGTATCAAATCATTGTCTCGATTCCTTGTTAAAACCAAGTTTGTGTTCTTGATTTTTCTTAGTTTTTAATGTGTTTTTCTTGAGTCTTGATCTTTAAGTTCATACATTTTCTGGAAAAACATTGTTAAAATCATGAAAATGTTGGTATTGTTTGCTGTTAGTTCATATTAAAACCTTGTTTAAGCTTTACATATATATATTACAATAAGGTTTTTGTTGAAGTTTTAAGCAAAATTGTGTTCGGAAATTTTCTTGTAACTGGAAAACCCATCAAGTTCATCAGATCTTCAAGTATTCTTCATAAGTTTCTGTGTTTGATCTTCATCCTTTGAAATTATTTGTGTTATGAATTATTGATTGATTATTATATATTAAGTTGACAAAATTGCACATGTGATGATGTGTGTTGAAAAGGAAGTCTGATAGGTAAGGTGCTTTTGAAAAAGTTGGCCAAAGAAACTTCTTGTGTCAGTAGTAGATAAGGTTTGGTTTGATAAATATCTAAATTGTCTTGTCTATACAACATTGTCAACGAAATCACCATACATCTACATCCAGTCAACGAAATCTCTTTAGTCAACAAAATCAAGCTGGGCGAAAACACTATTCCAGACGAAATCACATGTTGTCCTGGACGAAATCACATTGGAGTTAATCTGGACGAAATCACATTGGAGTTAATCTCGACGAAATCACATGTTGTCCTCACGAAAACCACCTGATTTCGTCTAATAATTTCAGCAACGAAAACACTTGATTTCGTCTAACAATTTCAGCAACCAAAACACTTATTTTCGTCACACAAGTTCAGCGACGAAAACAATTCTGATTTCATCACACATCAGCGACGAAATCACCTACATTTCAGCAACGAAATCACTCCTGATTTCGTCATCACACATCAGCGACGAAATCACTTACAGTTCAGCGACGAAATCACCCTGATTTAATCACATTTGATCTTGACGAACTCTCTTGTTTTCGTCATTATTGTTTTGGATGAACTCCTTTAGATTTCGTCCTATACATTTGAACATTTCTAACAGAAGACTTTTATTTCATTGTTAACTGTTTGATTTGAGTGATTTGAGCAGGTTTTCGTCATTATACATTCAAAATGAATCCAGATTGGTGGGGTACTCCATCTAATACGGAAAGTAAGTATAGGAGCACGGGATTATCTCCTTCATGGGCCGAACCTCCTGCACAATCGTCGTCACCTCAAATTTCGTCAACTCAATGGGCGTTTGTTTCAAATCAAAATCAAAGTATTCAAAGTATACTTTTAAGCGAAAATGAAACCGGAAGCAATAATCGTCCACCGAAGCTAATGCACATGAATGAATATCCGGGATGGGAAGACAGATTTCATACGTATATTCTTGGGTAAAACACGGAGTTATGGTTACGATTCATTACAGACTTCGATCAAGCACTTGATGTTGCCGATTCAACTGCCGCGTCTTTTGTAGATCTTTCTCCAGATGATAAGAAGATTTATGATTTAGAAAAGAAGCTTTTTCTACTCTAACTCAAGCGTTAAACAAAGAAATCTATCATCAGTTTGTAAGCTTCAAGACAACAAAGAGGTTATGGGATGCATTGAAGACGAGAGGTGAAGGAAACGAAGCGTCACGCAAATTACGACATGACTTACTCAAGAAAGAGTTTGATGGTTTCACATGTATGGAAAGAGAATCTTTGAGAGATTTGACAAGTCGATTTTATCACTTGTTGACTGAGTTAAATCATTATGGGGTAGTAACAACTCCTGCAGAGGTTGTTGGCCGATGCGCTGCCATTTCAATGGAAGAGTTTCTTGGAAATTTTGAAGTACAATGGCACATTAGCTACAACCTCAATCAATGATTTCGTTCAGATGTTGGAGAATAAAGATCAGGAAGAAACTCTAAAGGCGAAAAAGGTTCCAGTACAACAAAATCCTGATATGTATTATGGAGCTTCTAGCACTTCTGCAAGACCTGCTCAACATGCTCCATTTCAAACGGTGTTTGTCACAAGCACAGATTTGTATGGCAATCAGATACAAGTTCCTGTAAAGCCAGCTCCAACCACAGACTTGTATGGAAATCCACTACAACCAGCTCCACAACAGCCAAGCCAACGATCTATCGTAGCGACTGATATGTTCGGAAATCCATTACCTGTTCGATCTACCGCAGCAACAGATCTGTATGGAAATCCACTTCCAGCTTCCTCAAGACCAACGGTTGTTCTACCAACCACAGATTTGTACGGCAATCCACTACCTGTGCAACAGCAAGCCTGTTATGGTAGCACGTCATCAGCTGGTCAGCCATCTAATACAGTACGACTGGACACATCAAGTTTCTCTAAAGTTAGCGTTGAAGTAGCTAAGGATCACATGGATATATTGAACACATTGGTGAGCGCGTATTGTGGGTTGATAGCAGGTCAGATCGGGAACATCAATCTGACTCAAGAAGATTACCAGTAGATAGATAAAGAGGAGATGGATATGATGGACATCAAGTGGGCTTTCGCTAGTGCTGTTAGGCGGGCTAAAGACTTCATGGAACGGACGGGCAGAACCAGCTTGGAGAGCAAGAAAGACACCAAGTATGGGTTCGATAAGCAGTCTGTTAAGTGCTTTAACTGTGCTGAACGTGGTCATTTCAAGCGTGAATGCACAAAGCCAGCTCAGCATGGGAACCAGAATCCTTTCAGAGGTCAAGGCAACTAGGCGAATCAAAATTAAGCTTTGGAATGAAGACACGATGTGATGTAGGTCCCATAATCTGAGGATCGATAACGAAAACCTATCCTTGTTTATAACAAACAATGTCGCGGGTGCGGAATCCCCGTGATGGTGCAAATCAAACACAGTTAATAAAACAGTATAACAAACAAGGTATAATCAATGATACACACTCGATTGATTAAACGGGATGAGAACCAACAATAACTGATACAAACACAGTTTTGACAGAGTAACTTTGCAGGGTTATTATCTCATCTAGTTTCAAAGTGAAACCAGAAGTGTTTATATAGTCCCTGGGCCTAAGTCTCGACGAAACACGAAGTGAGTCGACGAAACAGCATATGGGCCAGACTTTGGGCTTGAAGCAGCCCAACAGATGACGAAACAAGTCTGTTTCATCATTGATGTCGACGAAACAGATTCAATGAATGTTGTTCTGTTTCGTCATGATGTGTTCGACGAAACAGATCTGTTTCGTCGAGGGCTGCATCAGTTGTGTTGTTTGCTGAAAACAGACAGCAATCAAACAACAAACTATAAACATTACATAATGACCATAATACCCTTAACATGCAACATGCGCTGTTCGTATTACATTACATATCAAATGGAGACTAAATAGTCGTACACAAGTGGATAGGAGGATATCCGACTTGGTCGACGGCAAATACATACACGATAAATGTTTAAAGACCTTACAAAATACAACGATAAGTAAGACTAGTTACAGACACAAAAGGTGCACCAACAAACTCCCCCTTGTCTGTTACTCGTCTTCGGTCTTCCAATCTTCTTTCTTCAGTGTTGTTCGGACCATGAACTGCCCGAATGAATTCCCCGGTAAAAACATTAACAAGCAACACGCTGAAATTTCAATGCTTGACGCGCATCCTTGTCTTCATGAAAGATGTCGTGCCGATATAACCTCTCAATGTCATCTGCAGACATGTTAACGATCCACATCGGATCCAACATTCTGAAATTTGCACGATCACCTCTGAACACAATCACGGCTTCATGAGTGTCGGAGTCGTAGCACCATAATGCCATATCTTCAAGAAAATCCTGCTGCATCGGCACTAATGGGATTTTATCTACGACTCTTGGTGGCTGATAAACAAGTCTGTAGCGACCCGTGTTCGTGTCTGGATCAAGAGTAAACTTGATCTGCTCGTAGATAGGGAACTGCGGCTTGTACGACTTATCTTTCCAACCTGATTTCGTGTTCATCCTTACCAGTCGTTCGAATAAGGTCGCGCCTTTAAAGTTTGGACGATTTATGAGATCCAACTTTGTCAATGCTGCCACATCATAAAAAGGCAAAGAGAGTATGCTCAGCAATGACCTGAAGTATTGAATTCCAAACTCCCGTTTGATTGCGACGCAGTGAATTTCTTGGACAAACATCCAGCAGAGGATTCGACCAGTTGGCTTTGCTCTTTCCAACCGTAAGTATTCAACTTGAGTAGCTTCTGGTACCGGTTTGGAAACTCTAGATAAGAACTGTTTTCGCCACGTGGTGAATGCATCTGCGGTATTTTCAGATGAATCACGATTCTTTAAGTGTTCATCAATGACTTCAACATTTTCATTTAGCCAGTCTTCATCAAACTGAGGGAATTCAGTCCCGTCTTGACGTACATACGCAGACTTCTGCTCGTTTCCCTCGAAGACAATCTCGTCAACGTTTTCCACATCAGTAGAATCAGATTCACTAGGCATTCTTTCGATCTCAGCGTCATTAATCTCTCTCATAGCTTGTAGAGCAAGCAATTGCTCATGAGACATATCCTCTATAATCTCTCCTTCTTCAAGTAACTCTCCTGTGACTGGATTAATAGCCTGTAAAGCAATATCAGCACTGCTAGGAACATAAGAAGTACCTTCAACTTGTTGAGCTGTTCCGGAAGAAGTTCCCTGAGTAGATTCGACTACTAGGGGTTGAACTGCAACGATTGCAGAAGATGTAGCGGCTGGCTGCTGCTGTGATGTACCAGAAGTATCAGGATTCCCTTGATCTTCAGGATCATCATCCCTTTTCTTCAGTACTTCTTGTTGTTTACAATGATAATCCCACAGAGCAGCAACCCGCCTTTGAAGTATAGTGCTATTTCTCTCTCTCTCTTCCTCAGCAGCCTTCAAACGAGCATTCTCAGCTTTAAGAGAATCAATCTCAGCTTGTTGTCGCTCAATCACCGTTTGTTGTTGACCAACAGTGGACTTCAACTTGTTTATTTCCACCAATTGGCTGATCTGATCATTCTTCGTGAGATTAATGAAGTGAGTTTGCCTCTGAACACGATCAGCAGCTGGTGTAACTACAGGAGTTTCTTGCACAGGCTGTTGAGGTACAGATGAAGACTCTTGAGGCACAGATTGCCTAGTTGAAGTAGCTAAGTATCTTCTTGCTTTCTTCTTTTGAGTTGCAGCAGCTTTCTCAGCTCTCCTTTTTGTTCTTCTTTCTGCTTCAGGATCCTCTGGAACATATTCAGGATCATCTTCTTGTCTAATTCTCCTGTACCTTTTAACACCTCGTTCATCAACATACATTTCGTATCCAGGCTCGACTATATGATCACTAGAGCTAGAATCAGATTCATCATCGCCACTTGCTGATGAACCACCAGCTGATATACCACCAGCTGCACCTTTGCTAGATGCACCAACTGCACCTGCATCACCACCTTCATTACCTTCATCATCACTATCACTTCCAGATGTATCAGAATCAAATGGATCAGGACCAAATTTCTCTATCCTTGTTCTTTCCAACTCAGGCTCTTCGTTGTCAGATTGGCTGTCATCATGACGCCATTTATCATTTGCTGAAGCAACATAATCAGGATTCTCAAGTGCGCCAAATAGCTTCCTTGGAGGAACGCTTTCTTTGTATCTTTTGGCGGCAAGGTTCTTGATTATCCTTAAAGAGTTGAAATTCATCGCCTCTATCTTCAGAAGATCATTGTCAGCTTTAGGAAGGCCCGGATGTTGAACATTCATAATCATTTGAAGAAAACGCGGATACATCCAAAACTTGTTCCCAGTTGTTCTACTTCCAGTCCTTGTCATATTTTCTTTCATGTTGCTGAAAATGTACTTTGAGATGCTAAATGGTTTGTTTAACACCAACGCAACCATAAAACCAACGAGATCATCTCCAGCCATATCATATCCAGCACGTCTATTGCTGAGACACTGAATAAGAATGTGTAATAAGAACTTGTAGCGTAATGGCATATCACCTTTGTTGATTTATTTGACGAAGATGTCTCCTGTACACTTCATCCGTAGCAAACAACCTCGTGTACACATGATTGGGATTGAATATGGAGCATCCGGATGATCTTGTAATTGTAAGACTTCGTTCAATATATCCGGAGAGACAACAACATCCAAATCATTCACACGACCCCTTATAACATCATTTCCATCCAACTGTACAACGCTTGCAGAATCCCAGAAAGCCTTGATCAGTGATTTGTAAACAGGCGTCGAAAAAGTAATAGCATAGTTTATCCGTGACTCCCTGATCCACTTTGTGATATCTTTCAGTTCCGTGAGCTTGTCATCAGCATCCAGATAAGCGATTTGATTATGACGCTTCTCGGACATAATCTCCTCTTCAGTTTTGTTTTCCTTCTTTGTCGCCTTCTTGCGTTTTCCTTCCTTCGGTGCCATCTGTACATGAAAATATCCACAATGAGTCTTACCTGTATAACATGTGTATTTGACATGTATATATACAAGTTATAACATCAAATGGACATGAATCACAAAAATATAAACTTTCTGTGAACAAACAGCAAACTCAGAAAATTGCTAAGGCATGGACGACAAAACAGAGGAGCCTTCGATGAAACAGAAGGGTGTGCGACGAAACAGAGGGTTGACCGTTGACCAGTTCGATTCGTCGACATCTGATTCGCCGTGTCTGTTTCGCCGTTTCTGATTCGTCGAAAAGAGGGTTTTTTGAACAGTTAGGGTTTATGCGATTCGTCATTTGGGGGGTTTTTCTGTTTCGCCGTATGGGGGTTAATCAACAATCAGAATCATACACAAACACATTCAATATATGTATAAACCCAAAACGAGCATGAAATTAATCACAGATGTAATGTGTATATGATTTTCGATCAAAAACCCACTTGAAACATTCAAAAACATCATCAATCAACAACCCCTGTTTTGTTCTATGAAACCCAAACCCAAAAACAAACATCAATCAATGTAAAACAACCTAAATCTATCAGTTATTGTTAGAAATCACAACAAGCACAAGTTCAGATCATTAAAACAACAAGTAAGATGGGTTTCCGAGGGTTTCGAACAAAAACAAACGGTCCAAAAGATTCGGAACCTGAACCGGATCATTTTTATACCTTTGAGTTTTGGTTGATTTCAAAGAAAAATGAGTGTTTGTGGAGGATTTAGATGATGAAAGATGATAATGCGGTTTCTGTGTAAAGAAGAAGGAGAAACAGTTGATATTTCGAAAAAGTGAACATTGGGACCCCTTTTACACACCGCCTCCTTCGGCGAAACGGACAAAACGACGAAACAGAATTGGGCTCGGCGAAACAGAAAGAATTTGGGCTTGATTTGGGCCTGAAATTAGCCCATGACGAAACGGATTTTGGGCTGTTGCGATTCTTCGTCACTGGTTCGTTTCGTCGACATAAGCTTGTTTCGTCGAGATCAATTTTTCAAAAACACAGAGGCATGAAAGATTTTGCAGACTGAACAGATTTTGATTAAAATGAACACATTTCCATTTTGATTGAGTTTAATAATGCAAGGATGTTTTATGAAGTAGGTTTCAGGTTTCCGGCAGAAAACTTTGAGATACCAACCATCGGCTAATCAAAACACGATAATTATTTACACCAAAACACAAAATAAAATGCGAAATTCAATAACAAAACAGAATATGTACAAAGAGCAATATTTTTGAGAGTTTCAAGGAAAGAGAATCATTACCAGCTTACGGTCTTTGTCAAAACGGTTTCTGATTTCTGTTTAAAGCAAAAGATAAGTATTCTACCACGATTATCGGTATTGTTGTCCACCTAAGTTCAACTTATCAGATGTAATCATAATTAGGAGATATGATTAAGGTAAGAGTTATACTTACTTGTCGGTGTTTATCCACTCACGACACATTCCCATATCAAGGTATGCACGAGAGTTCATCTTACCGGTGAGTATACTGCTTATCATCTGTTTGACCGTATAAAAGAATGTGAGTAACTCACTTATTTGATTGAAAACAAGCCCTATGTGATAGAATCACTTATTGATGAGGAACTTGATTTTCGATGCATGAGGGCACAGGAGCAAGTCCGTGAACAGGTCAGTACTTCCGTACAGCAGAGAGACGAACTTGACTCCCGCAAAGAATCTGTGATATATAATCACTTATTTTGTTGGACATGTGATTGTTGATCACTTATTGAGGTCGAATGCAATATGTACACGTATGTATAGTATCATGGAAGATCTTAGACTTCGTCTCCGTTATTTTTACGGTTTGATACAACCATGATACCCAGATGATAAGACAGCATAAAGACCGAATATTTCAGAACCTCGGCAATCAATCAAACGAAATTTCGGTACTAAGACCATATGCCAATGAATGGTTCCCACCAGACTTGAAGTCTGTTAGGTTTATATCATCCTGCACATTTTAGTCTGATTGTGAGCCTACCGATACATCGTTAGTAAAGCTACTTATCATTTTTCAATTTTTCTTTTTCTTTTGACCATATTGACAGACCACACCAGTGTATATCGTCACTTTCTCTTCTTTTCTCCAAGAAACTCATTTTTGATTTTCTATTGTTTTTGAATTTTTGATTTTTCAAACTTAAAGACAGAAAAGTAAACGACATATTTTTGGATTTTTGAATTTTTCACATGTTTTTGTATTTTCTGAAATTTCTCCCCCTAAAATGCGAAAAGATAAGTAAACTGAAAATCTTTTTGAATTTTTGATGCTTAAGAAAATATTTACAAAAACGACCAGCCGACAGAAGTTTACTCTTGTTTCACCTTAATACCATTGACCACTAAAAGATAGTCAAAACGAGATTTGTCAAAAGCTTTTGTAAACAGGTCAGCACGCTGTTCATCAGTGTGGATTTTAACAACATCGATTAATCTTTTGTCAAAACAATCATGTATGAAGTGATACTTAATATCGATGTGTTTGGTCTTGGAGTGTTGAACAGGATTTCTAGTGATAGATAAAGCAGCATTATTATCAACAAAGATAGAGGTAGATAGGAATTCAAAACCGTAGTCGCGCATTTGTTGCTGGATCCATAGAACATGAGAGCAACAACTTGAAGCCGCAATGTATTCAGCTTCACAAGTTGATGTAGCAACACAAGTTTGCTTCTTGCACTGCCACGTGACTAAGCGACTTCCTAAGAATTGACATCCAGCCGTTGTGGATTTCCCGTCTATTTTGCAACCGCCAAAATCTGAATCACTAAAAGCAACCAAGTCAAAACTATCATCCCTAGGGTACCAGAGACCGGTGTCCGGGCAACCCTTCAGATAGCGAAAAACCCTTTTAACAGCTACAAGATGAGATGCTTTTGGGTTGGCTTGGTATCTTGCAAGCAGGCACGTTGGATACATGATATCAGGTCTTGATGCTGTGAGATACATGAGAGATCCGATCATAGCGCGATAATAAGAAGAGTTGACACTTTCACCCTTCAATTCCGGAGTAATCCCGTGATTAGTCGGAAGTGGGGTACCAGTGGGCGTTGCGTCAGACATCTGGAATCGGCTCAAGATGTCACCAACATATTTAGTCTGATGGATGAAAATCCCAGACTCAGTTTGTTAAACTTGTAGGCCCAAAAAGAAATTCATCTCTCCCATTGCGCTCATTTCGAACTTTTCTTGCATAACACTTTCAAATTTCTTGCACAAAGCATCGTTAGTAGAACCAAATATGATATCATCAACGTATACCTGTACCAGCAAAAGATCTCCATCTTGTTCCTTGATGAAAAGAGTACAGTCGATAAGACCCCGGCGAAAACCGTTTTCCAGCAGATAAGTAGATAAGGTTGCATACCAAGCCCTCGGTGCTTGATGTAATCCGTAGAGAGCTTTGTTGAGCAACCAAACCCGATCGGGATGGATAGGATCTTCAAAACCTGGAGGTTGTTCGACATAGACTTCTTCTTCAACAATACCATGTAGGAATGCGCTTTTGACGTCCATCTGATAGACTTTGAATCCTTTAAAAGAAGCATAAGCTAGAAAGATCCGTATAGCCTCCAGACGTGCAACTGGTGCATAAACCTCGTTGTAATCAATGCCTTCAATTTGACGAAAGCCCTGAACAACCAATCTCACCTTGTTGCGAATGACCACTCCACGATCATCCTTTTTGCACTTGTAAACCCAACGGGTGCCAATTTTCTTGTAGTTGTTTGGTTTTTCAACAAGTCTCCAAACACCCAGCTTCTGGAATTGTTGTAGTTCCTCTTGCGTTGCTTCAACCCAAGAATTTTCCTTTAAGGCTTCTTTCCAAGATCTTGGTTCTTCTTGAGAAACATAACAAGCGAAGGACCAATCATTTTGAAGACCAGATTCTCTAATGGCTGAATACAAACCAGCACTTTGGTTGTTTCTCAGCTGATTACGCGTCTGCACTCCTTGTTGGACATCTCCTATGATATTCTGCTGTGGATGAGTATCGTGTATCCTCATTTCAGGATTTTCAGGAACACGAGCATTAACACCCAAATTGTTAATATTCAGATCAACAACCAACTCCACACCTAGAATATGCGTAGAAGTGGATGCATTCCCTTCAGCAGTATCATCAACCTGTACATGAGGAGTTTCAACAGAAGTGCCCTGAATAGGAGCAACTGGAGCTGAAGTGCCTTCAGTCGCATCAATATTTTCATCATCTTCCGATGACTCATTGTACTCAGTAGCTTCTTCAAATACCTCATTTTGAACTGTGTTATTAACCGAATTAGAACCTTGTGGGTTAACAATAACAGGTCTAACCAATGGTGAGTCAGCAGCGTTGTCACTATCAAACAGCATTCTAGCAGCGGCAGAATCTTCATCAAAGGTTGGCAGATCAAAGGAGTTGAAAAGCCCATCGTAGTCGAACATCCAAGGATCACCCGGAGCTCTAACAGGACTTGTATACCTTTGAACCCTTACTTCACTCCATAGCTCAATCTTTTTGGTAGTCAGATTCCAAACCCGAAAATTCGGAGTAGCATATCCAAGGAAGAAACCTTCGATAGCTTTTGCGCCAAACTTTCCATCTGGCTCAATCATAGTGCATGGACCGCCAAAAGGTTCTAGAAAAGATAAATCCGGTTTCCTTTTCTGTAGAAGTTCGAAACAAGTCTTGCCATGTCTCTTAACTGTAAGAACTCGGTTTAATGTGTAACAAGCAGTCGACACAGCCTCTGCCCAGAACTGAACAGGAAGCTCCGACTCTACTAACATTGTTCTTGCAGTTTCAATTATCGTCCGATTCTTCCTCGCCGTGACACCGTTTTGTTGTGGAGTGTATCGAGAACTGTATTCATGAAGAATACCCTTAGAAGTACAGAACTCATCCATAACACGGTTTTTGAACTCAATTCCATTGTCGCTTCTGATCCTCTTAACTTTCAACGTGTAGAGATTTCCAACATTGTAAGAAGATCCTTGAGGATGCCAGGAGTATCACTCTTGTGTGCCATAAAAGCTACCCAAGAAAATCTAGAATAATCAACAGTAACCACTAAACAATAAGCATCTCCGAACGTTGTCTTGTGTCTCATAGGTCCAAAAAGGTCCATATGAAGACGTTCGAGAGGCATGCTAACAGTGTTGATTTTCTTCAGAGGGTGAGACTTTTTCGTTTGTTTCCCTTTCTGGCACGAAACACAAATATCTTGTAGATTAAAACTTCTCACGGGTACGCCATTCACAAGATTGTTTTTCACCAAATGGTTCATTTTTCTTAAATGAATGTGTCCCATTCTTCTGTGCCAAGATATAGACTCCTTCTCCGTGGCTTTTGAGACAAAACATGTGACTTGTGCAGAAGTCGTAATCGCTTGACTCATATCAAGAATATAAAGACCATTAACTCTTGGAGCCGATAAAAGAATCCATTCTTCTGGAATCTTGAAGCCAGGTTTCCGCACATAACAACCGGCATCATCAAAATGCACGGTGAACTTCTTATCGCAGATTTGCGAAACACTAAGAAGATTGTGATCAATTTGAAGAACATAATTGATCTTATCGAAACACACAATACCATTGGAGATCATTCCCTCTCCAGTGATGTAACCTCCTTTGTCTCCAGCGAAAGCGACATAGCCTCCTCTAATATTTCTCACATCATATAGAAGCCGTAAGTCACTTGTCATGTGCCTAGATGCTCCACTATCAACAATCCAATGACTATTAATAGTTCCTCCTGGAACACCCTGCACTTATCATCAATGACCAGTTAAGAATGGGGACCCAAGCCTTAGTGGTCTTGGGTCGTCCCTGAGCATCACGAAGGATGATCTCGATTTCTTGATGATTTTGTAATAAAACAGCTCCCCCTGAACTTTCACTCGTCTTTGGTTTCCAAGTTTGATTTGTTTTACCATATATAGTTTTATGAAAAGATTCTGAAACTTCTGGTTTTAAAAAATGGGAAGAACTTGGTTCCTTGTTGACTGTTTTGACTTCAGATTTTAAAGCCTTTTCAACAGCTTTGACGTTTTGACGTCGTTGCTTCGTTTCTTGTTCCTTAACAGTTCGTTTATCATGTTTTGGTGAAACGGGATGACGTTGAGGGTGAATCTTTTCAGGTGGTCAAATTTATCCTTGGGAGTGTTTGGACAATTTTTAATGATGTGTCCAAACTCTCCACACTTAAAGCATGTTCTCCTTTCAACAAATTTTGGAGAATCTGATCGACGAGCAGATGTCGAACCCGTAGAACCTGAGGTACTTGTCTTTTCATCACACCCGTTTGTATGTTGAGTGTAATTGTTTTGATTGTTATGTTTTAAAATCTTGACTTGTTGGACAAAATCAGTGTTTGATTTATTTTCAAAAGTCGCAATTTTATCAGTACCCTCAGATGCCACGAATCTGACATCATTGCTTTTCTTCTGATAATGAGCTCCTTTTGCTTCAAATTTTGATTTAGAAACATTTGGCCTTTGAGCTCGTTGAACTGGTTGTTTACCCTTAGGAGCAATAGGTTGTTGCTTTGTTAGTGATTTTTTATTTCCAAATTGTTTCTTGATTGTAGCTTTTGGAATTGGGTCACATTGAGTTACAATGATGCCTGGAATTGTCTTTCCCAAAAACTTGTTTGTATTATTTTCAAAAACTTGATCAATAGAAGATGGATTGACATTCTTAATTCGAAAATCGTGATTTGAATAGATTTTAGAATCACCAACTAAAGTGTACAACACGTTATTACTTTTAACGGCAGACACATAATTCTTGTCATTTTTGACAGGATCTATCACTTGTTTTGCAACTTGTTGCACAGCAGGAATAGGAGGATCACAAAGAATATGATTCTCAATTGGTATTTCTATTCCCTTTTTCCTATCAAGTGATTCATCCTGGTCATTCATATCTGATTCTGATTCATCATCATACGAATCATAGTCCTCAATGATTGGAGGACTTAGTTTCGCAGATGTTGAAGTTTCCAATTTATCAGATGATGTACTCGAAGAATTGTCCGATTTGAACCCTAGGCCAGTGGTAACTTCCTCATAATCAAGAGGCACACTGGGTTCAAACCGTGGCATTTCTTCAAAATCAGGCATATAGTCATAATTATGTCTTAAAGGAGGCATGAATTTCTTATACCCAATACCACTGACGTTTCCCTTCAGTTGTTGAACGTCAATAATGTGATCGAGCACAAATCAGGAGTTAGAATAACTCTCCAACTTTTGCTTGATTGCATCATGCTCGCATTTGGCAATGGCTAATTCCTTTTTAGTCTCCTCAACAATGTTAATGTAACTGTTAATCCTAACTTGTTTGTGGTAAACAGTTTTGGTTACTTCGGAAACATTTTTCTTTAAGGTTTCAATTTGAGATTTAAAACCCTTTTCGTTTCTAACCGGAGCCATATTCGCCTCTTTGCACTTAGACATTTCAACAACCAAACTTTGATTATGACTATGAAGCTTTTTAGAGTCAAGCTTCAAATTAGCACAATCATTACAAACAATAGGAGCAGGAGTTTCAGAATTTACCTGACTCGTAGAGGCTGAGACATTAGCCATGAAGGCAGTCTGATAAGAAAAAGATCCGTCTTCAGAAAAGAACTTCTCCATTTCTTTAGATGCTACAGCAGCCTTCTTGATCAGAACTGATTTCTGACATTTCAACTCCTCTACTTCATTCAATAAGTCATTAAGATCAGAACTTGCTTCTTCCCTCACATCATCAGAATGATAATTGCCCGAAGTAGAAATTTCTTCATCAGAACTCCCGGTATAACCCGAACTATCGTCACTTTCAGAAAATTCTTCCTTATGAACGTGCTTGATGTGATTGATGATCTTTGCATAACACGCTGTTCCTCCTTTATCTTGATCACCTTCCCCAAGTTGTAAAGACCAATTAAACCCTTCATCAGCTTGAACGGTCAATGCACGATTGTCGTTTGATGGTCCAGACTGGTTCTGGTTGGTGGTGTTGTTCACAGCAACTATCCCTTTTCCACGGTTGTCTTGATTGCCTTGATTGGCATTTGAAGTACTCGTCTGATTACGGAATGGGTTCTGATTGCCTTGTTTGCTTGGTCGGGTGCACTCACGTTTGAAGTGACCCTTTTCGCCACAGTTGAAGCATGTAACTGCTTCTTTATCAAATCCGTACTTTGTATCTTGCTTACTTTCCAAAGAACTTCTCCCTGTTCGAACCATAAAGTCCTTCGCCCTTCTAACAGCACTTGCGAACGCCCACTTTATATCCATTAACTCCATTTCATCACGGTTGATTTGTAGATAATCTTCGTTGGTCAAACTAATGTTTCCAATTTGACCTGCGACCAAACCGCAGTAAGCACTGACCATTGTATTAACGAGTTCCATATGTTCCTTTGCTACTTCAATGCTAACAGTTGAGAGGTTTGATGTATCAACTTTGACTGTGTTAGGGTTTGTGGGTGGTGGATTGTTGGTATAATGAGCTTGCTGTTGTTGTGGTTGGGCTTGTGGTTGGGCTGGAATATAAGCACTCGGATTGAACTGAGGTTGAGTAGTGGCAACTGGAGGTGTATAAGGAATAAAACCTCCTCCAGAATAAGCCTGAGCTTGAGCACTCGGAAGATAGGCACTAGGATTGAACTGATGTTGAGTAGTGGCAACTGGAGGTGTATAAGGAATAAAACCTCCTCCAGAATAAGCCTGAGCTTGAGCAATCAAATGCGCTGGCGGAAGATAGGCACTCGGATCGAAAACCAGAGGTGGAGCTGATTGTGGAAACGGAAAAGATTTTGTATTTGATACAAACGCCGTTTGTAACTTTGGTTGCTGAGCTGAACTGGAACTAGCTGACGGAATAAAACCTCCTCCATAATACATTTTGGTATTTTGAGGAGCAGGAATTCGTTTAGCTTTCCGAATTTCTTCATCATTCTTGTGTTCCAGCTTCTGTATGAATTCATAGATATTGGCAGTTTCAGCATCTAGAACACCGGTATGCTTTAAAAGCTCAATGTATGGGCTCCACTTCGGAGGTAGAGAGTCAGCAAAACGTGCAACGATTTCCTGTTGAGTTCCAGTAACACCATAAGCAAACATTTCACTAATCAACTGATAAAAACGTGTAGTCATATCATTTAGAGTTTCATTTTCCAAGAACTGAAATGATTCAAACTCTTTCTTCAATAGATCATGACGTGTCTTTCTAGAAGCTGCATTTCCTTCTCCTCTTACTACCAAAGCATCCCATAATGTTTTCGTGTCCTTACAGAACGAGAATTGATGATAGATTTCTTTGTGAAGCGCTTGGGTAAGAATAGCAAATGACTTTTTCTCGAATTCATAGGCTTTCTTGTCTTGTTCTTGCATATTAGTAAAACCCTCTGCCGTTGATGCTGCTACTTCGAGGGCATTGTTGCGTGGAGTAATGAAACACCTCCAAAGATCGGTGCTTTGTCCTTGAACGTATGTATGGAAACGACCTTTCCATGTTGCAAACTCGTTCATATGGTTCAACTTTGGTGGGCGATTGTTGCTGCCCGTTTTGCTCTCGCTGAGCAAAAGATTTTGAATATTTTGATTTTGATTTGATACAAGTGCCCATTGCCCTGCACCTACAGTAGGTCCCGTTTTTCCGGTGAATCGATAACGAAAACCTATCCTTGTTTATCACAAACACGGTAACGGGTGCGGAATCCCCGTGACGGTGCAAACCAAACACAAAGTGTAAAACACACACGTAACCAAAGATTCAATATCTATTGATTATGGATGAGTACAACCACAAACATATACAAACAATGTTTTTAACGGACTCTCACTAAGTCTCTCTGTGCTCATCAGTTTCACTCAGAAACTGTGAGGGGTATTTATACTAAAACAGACACAGACATGACGAAACACAACTAACTCTGCGCGAAACACACAAAGTCGACGAAACACATTTTGTTTCGTCGACATACATATTAAATCTAAACCTTCCAGTTTCGTCGACTTATAAAATGAGCCCAAATTGAAAGTCAAAGGCCCATTTTAAGATATGGCCCAATGTCCTAAGTTTACGGCCCAGATTTAGATCTGTTGACAAACTTTCACTAATATTCAACATAGTGACATCATCATGACATCACAGAGATGATGTCATGGTGATGTGACCTTGTCTTGGTCCGCGGTGCTCAGTGCTTCGCGTGTCGAACTTTGGGGCGCACGACTGAGGAATGTCGTGACGTCGGGCTGGAGCCGGACCTAACCGAGTCGACCCGAACCGAATCGAACCGAGTCGAACTGAGTCAAGTCGCGTCCACATAAAGTGTACCAACAAACTCCCCCTTGGACGCTACTCGTGAGGTTCGTCTTCCGTGTCTTTAGTGTCGGAGGATCTTCAAAGTCTTCACGCGTCGTAAGTAGAAAGTGTATCAACAAACTCCCCCTTAAAATAAAGTCTCCATTGAGTCATGCTCGTGAATCTTTTGATCTTCAATTCTTCAGATCCTTGTGGTGTTGATGAAGGGTCAGCGGCAACTCGATCATTTTTATCCTTTGAGTGCCTCCACTTCGTGGCTTCATTCCAAAGCTTGTCATCGAACATGTTCTCCTCGCCTTTAGCATCTGCACATGCAAGAAAGCTAAACGCATAATGAGAACAACCACTTGGAATATAGTCAAATTAAACAAACGACACATATGAGATCAAATCTCAATCAAACACCGACTGACAACAGTTTGAAAGTTTAGAAAATGATCAATTTTAATCCCTTACTTTCAAAACTTGTTAACTTCGACTGTTTATGAAGATGTAATTGTTTTCCGGCTAATGATCAGGATTTTGGGTAGGATACACTCGAGTTCCAACATCGGTCAATCAAAAATAAACTAGAAGCAAAATCTTTTTGCATTTTATAAAGTTTATATTAAAACACACCTAAAATCTTTTTGGAATTTTCATTTTTCAAATGTAAAGACGGAAACCAATAAATAAATATATACAGAGATGCAGAAACGAAAGCAGTAAACAAGTATTTACAGGCATTCTTTTGCGAGTTTCGAGGGTAAGAGAATCATATCAGTGTACGGTCACGCCAAAATGCTCTTGTTGTTCATTTAGTTAACATTAGATAAGCATCCTATAACAATTATCGGTATTGTTGTCCACATAAGCTCAACTTATCAGATGTAATCATGGCGAGGGGATACGTTAAGGTATGATTTATACTTACCGACCGGTGTTCATCCACACACGACACATTCCCGTATCAAGGTATGCATGAGAGTTCATCTTACCGGTGAGTATACTGTTTATCATCTATTTGACCGTATAAAAATGTGAGAAACTCACTTATTTTGATTTGAAAACAAGCCCTATGTGATAGAATCACTTATTAATGAGGAACTTGATTTTCAGATGCGTGAGGGCACAGGAGCAAGTCCGTGAACAGGTCAGTACTTTCGTACATCAGAGAGACGAACTTGACTCCCACAAAGAATCTGTGATAATTTATCACTTATTTTGTTGGACATGTGATTGTTGATCACTTATTGAGGTCGAATGCAATATGTACGCGTATGTATAGTTTCATGGAAGATCAAGACTTCGTCTCCGTTTTGTTTCGGTAAAAGATACAACCATGATACCCAGATGATAAGACAGCATAAAGACCTAATATCTCAGAACCTCGGCAATCTCTCAAACGAAATTTCGGTACTAAGACCATATGCCAATGAATGGTTCCCACCTGGTCTGAAGTCTGTTAAGGTTTATATCACCCTGCACACTTTAATATGATTGTGAGCCTACCGATACATCTTATATAGAGCTGCTTAACATATTTCATTTTGCATTCCAGTTCGAAGAGGTTTAGACAGACCACTGATCTACTATCATTTTCTCTTTTGCTCGCCAGGAAACTCATTTTTGTTTTTCCAATGTTTTTGCGTTTTGAAAATTTTCACTGTTTTTGAATTTTTCAAATTTGGATTTACTCCACCTAAAATCAACAAACTAAGATAAATTTTAAAAGACACAAAGATATTTACAAAAATGATTTCCGATGTTGGTTTAACTCATGTTTTACCTCAATGCCGTTTACCAAAATTAATTTTAATCAGAAATGATTTCTAGAATTTTGGAAAAATCAGTTGGCATGCCGGTAAGCGGTGCGGACCATGACAACATTGACAAGTTTCATAGTGAAACAATCACTTGTGAGGTGATATTCTAGATCAACGTGTCTGGCCAAAGAGTGCTGTACGAGATAATAATAATTCATAAAGTAGCTTAAATATCGACAAGTATAAGAGAGATTAGAAATTTAAAACCGTATCCTGCAACTGCTTCGTGCATTGCAATGAATCTGAGCGCTCTCCTAAACTGGATATCCACCCGGTGTGGATTTCAAAGTCGATTTTGTAGCTACTTAGAAATCTCTTGACAGCAACAAGATCAGAAACCTTTGGGTCTGGCTGGTCTTCCACATTGCACCAGCGAAGGTCTTTGTCTTTCTCTTGAGGAGTAGTGTGCGGTTGTTCAATCCACGCCAAGGCATCCGCACACCCGGTTGGTTTGTTCAACAAACACATTTTCTTCAATCACACCGCGAAGAAATGTACACTGCACGTTCATCTTGTTGATATTGAACTTCATACGTGCTGCAGGTGCGTACATTTTCACCGATTTGAATCTATCCTGGGGACCCGATCAAAGCCTTGAACAATCAAACTTTGGAATGATTTTCAATTTGTCGAAGCTTTTCAATTTCTTTCGACAGACAATTCTGTCTTCTTTTCTTTTTCTTCTTCTCTCCATCAAAGGCAACAATTTCTTCTGTCACCTATCTTGTGCAAGGACGCTCCACTATCAACAATCCGATGACTATCGATAGTTCCTCCTGGAACATCATGCACACTCACTTAGAGATTAGTTGGAGAGGGGGACCCAAGCCTTCATAGACTTGGGTTGCCCTTGAGAATCAAGAAATGTAATTTCAATCTCTTGATGATTTGGAAATTTCACGCCTCCTCCAGAACCTTCACCTGTTTTCGGTTTCCAAGCTTGTTTCCATTTACCAGATTGTGTATTAATTACAATTTCTGGTTTTAACGGTTGTTGTGAACTTGGTTTCCTTTTAACATTTTCCGGTTTTAAAGCCTTTTCGATCACCTTCACATTCTTATGTCGTTGTTTTGTTTCCTGTTCTTTAATAGTGCGTTTATGATGTTTTGGAGAAACAGGACGACTTTGTGAGTGACCTTGTTCAGAAGGGGCTCTTTCTACAAAATTTGGTTTTGGAGAGTTTGTGCAGTTTTTGATAATGTGTCCAAACTCCCCACATTTGAAACACGATCTCCTCTCAACAAACTTGGGAGATCCGGTTCGACTTTCACGTGTTGAACCTGTAGACCCAGAGGTACTTGTTCCTTCATCACACCCGTTTGTGTGTTGGGTGTAATTATTTTGAGCGTTACGTTTTAAAATCTTGACTTGTTGGACAAAATCGGTGTTTGATTTGTTTTCAAAAGTCTCAATTTTATCAGTACCATTGGATGCTACAAATTTAACATCATTGTTTTTCTTCTTGAAACGAGCTCCTTTGGTCTCAACCTTCGGTTGTGAACCTTTAGAATTTTGAGCTCGCTGTTGTTGCTGTTTACTCTTAAAAGCGATAGGTTGTTGCTTCATTGGTAATTTTTTATTTCCAAATTTTCTTCTAACTTCAGCTTTTGGAATCGGATCACACTGAGTTACTGAAACTCTCGGGATCCCCTTTTCCAAAAACTTACTGGTAGTATCTTCAAACACTTTATCAATTAAAGATTGATTGACATTTTTAATTGGAAAAGCTGTGTTTGAATAAATTTTGTCATCACCAACTAAAGTGTACAACACGGTATTGCTTTTAACAGCAGACACACATTCATTGTCATCTTTGACATCCTTAACAGGATCTATCACTTGCTTGGCAAAAGGTTGCACGACAGGAGTAGGAGGATCACAAAGAATATGATTCTCAATTGGAATTTCTACTCCTTTCGTCTCATCAAGTGATTCATCCTGGTCATTCACATCTGATTCATCATCTAACGAATCATAGTCCTCAACGGTTGGAGGACTTTGATTTGAAGCACATGATGACTTTTCTTTGTTATCAGATGAGCCCTCCGATGAATTGTCCGGTTTGAACCCTAGGCCAGTAGTAACTTCCTCATAATCAAGAGGCACACTGGGTTCATACCGAGGCATATCCTCTTCATCGGGCATGCGGGTATAATTTTGTCTCAAAGGGGGCGGACACTTCTTATACCCAACACCACTCACATTTCCCTTCAGTTGTTGAACGTCAATAATGTGATCGAGCACAAATCGGGAGTTAGAATAACTCTCCAACTTTTGCTTGATTGCATCATGCTCGCATTTGGCAATGGCTAATTCCTTTTTAGTTTCCTCAACAATGTTAATGTAATCATTTATACTAACTTGTTTATGATAAACAGTTTTTGTTACTTCGGAAACATTTTTCTTTAGAGTCTCAATTACAGATTTAAACTCCTTTTCGTTTCTAACCAGAGCCATATTCGCTTCTTTGCACTTAGCCATTTCAACAACTAAACTCTGATTGTGACTATGAATTGTATCACATTCAAGTTTCACTCTTTCACATTCATTTTTCATATAATCACAATCTCTACATATGATAAGAGTTTCAGATTTTACCTGACTTGTAGAAGCTGTGACATTAGCCATAAAGGCAGTCTGAGAAGAGAAAGATCCATCTTCAGTGAGAATCTTCTCCATTTCTTCTGATGTAGCATCAGCTTTCTTGATCAAGTCCGATTTCTCGTTAGCATCATTCGACAAATTATCAGCTTCAGAATCCATTCCCTCCTTGACGTCCGATTCTGAACTGTAATAACTTCCTGAAGATTCACCATCGCTGACATTCTTGACAATTTCAGCATAAAACGCAGTTCTTGTTTGATCACTGTTTCCCAACTGTATGGCCGGACCACAATCGACAGCAAGTTTAGGAAAATAGGCACTTGGATCAAAGACCGGAGGTGGAGCTGATTGTGGAAACGGAAAAGAGTTTGTATTTGATACAAACGCCGTTTGTAACTTTGGTTGCTGAGCTGAACTGGAACTAGCTAACGGGATAAAACCTCCTCCAGAATAAGCCTGAGCTGAACTGGAACTAGCTAACGGGATAAAACCTCCTCCAGAATAAGCCTGAGATTGAGCACTCAAATGCGCTGGCGGAAGATAGGCACTCGGATCGAAAACCGGAGGTGTAGCTGACGGGATAAAACCTCCTCCATAATACATTTCGGTATTAGGCCCAAACCCAAATCAACTTAGAGTCCAAGAATTTGTGACCCAAATAAATAAAGACCTAACGAAAAATATGATGTGTTCTCTTTCACAAGTCAACTTGTTTCCAGCCCACTAAAGACATCTCACGAAGAATGATAATCTAAAATGACTCCACAAATCTATTATCTTTCTCCAGCCCAAACAGAGAACAATTTGATGGATCAGAATAGAGGCCCAAGATATGGACTAAGTGTTTGATATTCAGCTCACTTATCCAATAAGCTGGGCCAATATTTCGTGAGACCCAATCCAATATCTTATGAAATGTGCTGAACAATTGATTCCACCAAAAAAAATATAGAAGCCCACTGATGAGTTTTCAAACAATGAATCTTGACTTTCAATGCAAAAACACATGCAAACTGTTATGCCACATGCACTAATCAATGCACTATCAATTCATATGGCTGACAACTATTAGATGAAACTAAATCTCATTGGACCTCTTCAATTATAATTGCTAGTCTCAATGCACATGATTTTTTTTTTTTTTTTGAATTAATTGTGAGAATTTTGAACCTTTTTAATTAAAAAAAATGTCACGTGAATATATCTGGTCCAATGACATGTACAAAGGTGTCGGCCCAATTAAAAATGATGAAACTCTATGTAATTGATATGCGACGAAACTGTTTTGTATAATTGAATTAAAATCGACAAAACAGAAGGTGAGTTATGATCAACGAAACTGAGAAGTGAGCGACGAAACAGTTCTTATCTCTGGTCGACGAAACTGATTAGTTGTCTTGTTCGACGAAACGTTTTTTAAAATCTTATCCTTCTGAAAAAGTGGTCACCCTTTTCAAAGAAGCCGTATTATCTCTGACACAAGCCATAAATTCAACTTTTCATCATACTTTTGGTCACAATATTCAACAAACCATCATTTTATAATTCACAAAGAGATTGTACAGTGGCTTCTCAAAAGATCAAAAAGGTGAAATATAGAAGAACACTTTGAAGTTAACTGAAGAACACGATGAATATTTGAAGATTCCGGTGACCGAAAAATTTCCGAACACAAGATTTTGCTTAAACTTTCAACAAAAACCAAATGCTAATATGTAAACACTTAAACAAACAAGGTTTTTGAACAAACTTTTAGCAAAATAACAAGATAAACACTGATTTTCGAACCTTTTTCAGAAAATATATAAACTTTCAAGAACACTTTTTTTTCAGAAAATCATAAACAAACAGTTTCAAACTTGATAAAAACCCAAATATTTTTGGTTTTAAACAAGGATTAGAGCCAAAGCTCTGATACCACTTGTAGGTCCCGTTTTTCCGGTGAATCGATAACGAAACCTATCCTTGTTTATCACAAACATGGTAACGGGTGCGGAATCCCCGTGACGGTGCAAACCAAACACAAAGTGTAAAACACACACGTAACCAAAGATTCAATATCTATTGATTATGGATGAGTACAACCACAAACATATACAAACAATGTTTTTAACGGACTCTCACTAAGTCTCTCTGTGCTCATCAGTTTCACTCAGAAACTGTGAGGGGTATTTATACTAAAACAGACACAGACATGACGAAACACAACTAACTCTCGGCGAAACACACAAAGTCGACGAAACACATTTTGTTTCGTTGACATACATATTAAATCTAAACCTTCCAGTTTCGTCGACTTGTAAAATGAGCCCAAATTGAAAGTCAAAGGCCCATTTTAAGATATGGCCCAATGTCCTAAGTTTACGGCCCAGATTTAGATCTGTTGACAAACTTTCACTAATATTCAACATAGTGACATCATCATGACATCACAGAGATGATGTCATGGTGATGTGTCACCTTGTCTTGGTTCGCGGTGCTCAGTGCTTCGCGTGTCGAACTCTGGGGCGCACGACTGAGGAATGTCGTGACGTCGGGCTGGAGCCGGACCTAACCGAGTCGACCCGAACCGAATCGAACCGAGTCGAACTGAGTCGAGTCGCGTCCACATAAAGTGTACCAACATGTGAAGGCACTCAAATGATAAAGATGATCAAGTTCCCGCTGATCACTCATCAACACCACAAGGATCTAAAGCATTGAAGATCAAAAGATTCACAAGCATAATTAAAGGGGGAGTTTATTGATACACTTCCTATATGAAAAGGGGAGTTTGTTGATACACTTTCTACTTGCGACACGTGAACACTTTGAAGATCCTCCGACATAGAAGATATGGAAGACGAACCTCACGAGTAGTGTCCAAGGGGGAGTTTGTTGATACATATTATGTGGACACGACTCGGTTCAGTTCGACTCGGTTCAGTTTGACTCGGTTAGGTTCGGCTCAAGCCCGACGTCACGACATTCCTCCGTCGTGCGCCCCAGAGTTCGACAGGCGAAGCACGAAGAGCCGTGAGTGATTCCCGGTGACACATCATCATGACATCATCATGATGATGTCATGATGATGTCACATGTTTGACCAAAGATAAGTTCATGAAAGAATCTGCCAAGATATCAAACATACATGTGTATTGGGCTTGCATTTGGGCTTGCTTTTGTTTGGGCTTCCAACGAAGACACCTTGTGCAACGAAAACATCAAGTGACGAAATCCTTGATTTCGTCGAACATATTGGGATTTCGTCGTGATGTCTGAGTTTGTCCATCAGTTTTCGTCTGGGACTGGATTTCGTCATGTTGTTAGTATAAATACCCAGACAACAGACATAAACACTTAGTGAGAAGTCTGAATAGATTTCGGAGAGAACACACACACACAACAGAGAGTTTATAGGTTTATCTTGTAAACATTGCATTGTAACCGTTTCAGAGTATTAATACATTGCATGTTAATCATTGAATCTTTGTGTCTTGCGTGTTCGTAACTTGGTTTAACTTACCCGTTTGGATTCCGCACTCTTAGGTTTGTCGGAAAACAGGGAATAGAGGTTACTCGATCCTCCGGGTGGACCTACAATTGGTATCAGAGCTGCTTAACATTTTTCATTTTGCATTTTAAGCTCAAAGAGGTTTCAACAGACCACTGATGTACTATCATTTTCTCTTTTGCTCGCCAGGAAAATCATTTTTGTTTTTCTATTGTTTTTTAGTTTTGAAATTTTTCGATGTTTTTGAATTTTTCAAATTTGGAATTACTCCCCCTAAAATCAACAAACTTACAATAATTTTAAAAACACAAAGATATTTACAAAAACGATTTTCCGATGCGGATTTACTCTTGCTTGACCTTAATGCCGTTTACCAATAATAAAAAGTCAAATCATGATTTATCAAATGCTTTGGTAAAAAGCTCGGCACGTTGGTCATCGGTATGGACCTTAACAACATCGATTAGCCTTTTATCAAAGCAATCACGTATGAAGTGATACTTAATTTCGATGTGTTTGGTCTTTGAATGCTGCACAAGATTTCTAGTGATAGATAAGGCAGCAGAATTATTGACTAAAATAGGAGTAGTTAGGAATTCAAAACCGTAATCACGCATTTGCTGTTGTATCCACAAGACTTGGGAGCAACAACTTGAGGCAGCAATGTATTCAGCTTCACAAGTTGATGTAGCGACACAAGTCTGCTTCTTGCACTGCCATGTTACCAGGCGATTTCCTAAAAACTGACATCCAGCCGTTGTGGATTTGCAGTCGATTTTGCATCCGCCAAAATCAGAATCACTGAAAGCGACTAAGTCAAAGTTATCATCCTTAGGGTACCATAGATCGGTGTCTGGGCAACCCTTCAAATAACGAAAAATCCTTTTTACAGCTGCAAGATGTGAGGCCTTCGGGTTCACTTGATATCTGGCTAGCAGGCACGTTGGATACATTATATCTGGTCTTGATGTTGTGAGGTACATAAGGGATCCAATCATCGCGCGGTAGTATGAAGAGCTAACGAGTTCACCCTTCAAGTCTGGATTGATTCCGTTATTTTGTTGCAGTGGGGTACCAATGGGCAATGTGTCGGACATCTGAAATCGGTTCAGGATGTCTTGAACATACTTAGTCTGATGGATGAAAATCCCAGACTTTGTTTGTTGCACTTGCAAGCCCAAAAAGAAAGTCATCTCCCCCATAGCGCTCATCTCGAATTTATCCTGCATTACACGCTCGAAATCCCTACACATAACATTGTTAGTAGCACCAAATATAATATCATCCACATATACCTGAACCAGTAGAAGATCTCCATCTTGTTCTTTTATGAAGAGAGTGCAATCGATAAGACCTCTACGAAAACCATTCTCCAGTAGATAATTAGATAAGGTTGCGTACCAAGCTCGCGGTGCTTGATGTAGACCATAGAGAGCTTTGTTCAGCAACCAAACCCGATCGGGATGAATAGGATCTTCAAAACCTGGAGGTTGTTCGACATACACCTCTTCTTCGACTAGACCATGTAAGAATGCACTTTTGATTCGCCTGGACCTCTGCAAACAAACAAGCCGGACCATCAAACACCAATCAAGCTCTTGTGGTGCAAATAGATGAAGGTTGCGACTGGTCATTGCAATTAGGCATTGGTAATCAAGGAGGAGCAGCTTGTTTTGCTGAAACTGCTAAGGATTTGAAGCGCCTGGTTGCCTTGACCTCTACAATTGGTATCAGAGCATTTTGGAATGACCGTACACTGATATGATTCTTGACCTCTACAATTGGTATCAGAGCGTTTTGGCATGACCGTACACTGATATGATTCTCTTACCCTCGAAACTCGCAAAAAGAATGTTTGTATATATTTACTTTTCTTAGTTTCTGCAACTCTGTATATATTTATTTACAGCTTTCAGTCTTTAAATTTGAAATATTCAAAATGCCAAAAATATTTTAGGTGTGTTTTAATATAAACTTTATAAAAGTCAAAAAGATTTTATTTCTGCTTTAGTTTTGATTAACCGATGATTGGAACTCAAGTCTTTGTTGCCTGAAATCTGATGAAAACCAAAACGATTGAATCTTCATAAACGGTCAGAGTTTGCAAGTTTTGAAAGTTAATAATCAAAATTGAAAAATCTGTTAACTTTTCAAACAAACTGACGGACGGTAGTTGAAAACATGGTCACATATGTGTCATTTGTTTAATGTTAACTATATTCCAAGCAGTTGTTCTCATTACGCGTTTAGCTTTCTTGCATGTGCAGATGCTTAAGGCGAAGAGAACATGTTCGATGATAAGCTTCGGAATGAAGACACAACGTGAAGGCACTCAAATGATAAAGATGATCGAGTTGCCGCTGATCAATCATCAACACCACAAGGATCTAAACCATTGAAGATCAAAAGATTCACAAGCATAATCAAAGGGGGAGTTTATTGATACACTTCCTAGATAAAAGCGGGAGTTTGTTAATACACTTTCTATGTGTGACACGTGAAGACTTTGAAGATCCTTTCCGAGAATGAAGAACCATCAAGAGATGGAGAACGAGATTACGAACCTCGCGAGCAGCCTCCAAGGGGGAGTTTGTTGATACATATTGTGTGGATATGGCTCGGCACGGTTCGACTCGGCTACGAAGTGAAGGCCGTAGTCAAGACAACCTCCTGTCTTGACTAGGTATGCGATTTACTTTGTAACATTTGTGTAAATGCAACTGCGTGTGTGCAGTTTGCATTTAGTATAGCTTATGTGTTTGTCTGTTTGTATTGGCCCAACAATGAGCAAGGCCCAAGCCAAGTGATGAAATCCAAAGCCCAAGTCTGAGGCCCATACATATGACGAAAACACATGTGGGGCGAAATCCCTTTATGGCGAAATCACCATATGGGACGAAATCAGGAGTGATTTCGTCTGGTCCTTGGATTTCGTCAATGGGTTTTCGTCAAGAACTGGTTTTCGTCGATCATGATACTATATAAGCACATACATTAGACAGAAACACTTAGAGAGAAGTATGAATAGATTTCGGAGAGAACACACACACACAACAGAGAGTTTATAGGTTTATCTTGTAAACATTGCATTGTAACCGTTTCAGAGTATTAATACATTGCGTGTTAATCATTGAATCTTTGTGTCCTGCGTGTTCGTAACTTGGTTTAACTTACCCGTTTGGATTCCGCACTCTCGGGTTTGTCGGAAAACAGGGAATAGAGGTTACTCGATCCTCCGGGTGGACCTACATCTTGTAAGCGCCAGTTCATCTTATCAAAATTTTCCTTCATTTCGAAATTAGCCGAAGACGACTCCGTCTTTTTTCCCCTTTTTCCCACTTCTTCTACCGGGGGTTGTTCCAACTCCACATCCTCTTCATCCTCCAAATTAATGTTTAAGTCGACGTTACAAGCATCAGAAGTGGGTGTCTCTGGGTCAACCTTGGATGATGTTTTAGACCGTTTTTCTTTACGTCTACTACTAGACATCATGGTCAGTATGTTAGACCATTTTGGACTTCCGCATAAAAGCTCTCAACATTTCAAGTATGTGAAAACGCCTCTCGTTTGGTTGTACTCTTCCAACGCTCTTGTTAAAATACCCGCATCGTTTTGTCTGCTACCCCAGTTGTCCCTCCTGCGTTGGAAAACTTCTTGGACAAATCGAATAAGCAATGAAATACTAAGCGCACTAGCTCCCCAGCAACGGCGGCATTTTGACAGACCGTGTCGTTCCGATCATTCAAAAACCCAATTAACCTGGGAAGCTAGGGTAAGTCGAGTATCGTATCCACGAAGAGCATATGGTCAGTATTGCATGACTTGTTTGATTTATTTAAACTATTTACAAAATATACAAAGTAAATATGAAGCTTGCTAATTTTCTTTGTTTTTTTATTTAAAAAAATCAGAGTGAACCAACAAATTCCTATTATCTAAAACAATTGTTTATTAACTAAGATTGCAAATAACTAAGTAGTTGAAAATAATAATTTAGAAACAAGTTCCACACCCGGTTCGATAATTGTAAGACCTACAGTTCCTACATGTTTTAACTTAATTCAGTTGCATATAATGATTAACGAATTTAGTGTCACGTGGCCTAGGTGCAAAAGCTATCAACGTCATAGACAACGGACCACAATGCACTTCTTTACCAAGAACATATAAATTCTAACCTAAGATAAGGCATAATTGCACATAACCAGTTCGCAAAGTCAAATTTTATCATCACTCGACAATTTACGAATTCGAAATAAATGCAAGACAATTATCAAAGGTTTCAAATACTAAAAAAGTTGTCACAAAATAAAACTAAACACAAATGTATAAACCCTAGAAAATCTTATAACAATCTACACCGGGGTGAACCCGAGGAGACTAGTTGCTCATGGTTGAAAGAACGTCATAACCGAATGAAGAACACGAACACCAAGCCATGACCTTGAGTCTTGGAGGAATGATGAAGGTTAGGGTTTAGGGTTTGGATGGTGAGTTTGGAAGGATGAGGATGATGGTGGAAAGGTTGGTGATGATGATGATGGTGATGGTGATGGTGATGGATTAGGGTTAGGAATGTGATTGGTGATGAGTTAGGGGTTAGAGATGTTAGAGGTGAAGGAGCTGATGAAGGATGGCTCCAAGATATGTTAATATCATTCAAAACTCGTAACTCCTTTAATCCCCCATCAAAACTTGGTCAAAATATGTTTAAATGCGAATTTCAGCATTATGAAGATAGAGAGGGCGTCGCCTACGGCCCTTGGATCTTCTGTTTTTTGCTGACGCCTTAATATGCTGTCTATGCGAGTTTCTGGCCGACGTGAACAACAATGGGCGTCGCGGACGACCCATTTGGGCGTCGGCGACGCTATGCCCAACTCTTGGTTTCCGTTTTCTTCATTTCGCTTTCCCGGTTGATCTCGATCGCTTTCTGATGCTCCGTAAAGCTCCCGAATAACTCCTTAAACTCCATTAGACCTGCAAAACACAATTCTAATCAAAAGTAGGCCATTCGAAATTAAAATTCATGTAAAAACATAAACTTAAATATTAAACACCGGTTTTCGATCACGTATCAAAAGTCTACATTAATTATTGGAGTATACGTAGATGACATTATAGTAACTGGAAGTTCAATTAAGGATATTGATGACTTCAAGAAAGAAATGGAAACTAAATCTGAAATGAGCGACCTAGGACCATTGGAGTATTACATAGGAATTGAAGTTAGTCAAGTAAATGGGAAGATTTACTTGAAACAATCAGCCTATACAAAGAAAGTATTGAAAGAAGCAGGACTAGAAGAATGCAATCCTACAAAGTATCCAACAGAAGTTGGGTTAAAGCTATCCAAAGAAGTCAAAAGTGAACTAGTCAATCCAACCGAACATAGAAGACTAATTAGAAGCTTAAGGTATCTTACACATACGAGACCTGATATAAATTATGCAGTTGGATATGTAAGTCGTCATTGGGAGAAACCGACAACAACGCATATGCAAGTTGTGAAGCACCTTCTGAGGTATATCAAAGGAAGCATAAACTATGGGATTATATATGATAGAGGAAAAAGCTAAGGATTAATAGGCTATAGTGACATCAGTTTTAGCGTTGATTCAGATGGTAGCAAATGCACTACTGAAATGATATTCTACTACAATGATGCACCAATAACATGGGCAAGTCTTAAACAAGCAACTGTGGCACTATCCTCGTGTGAATCAGAATTTATGGCCGCAACATCTGCAGCTTGTCAAGCACTATGGTTACCAGGATTACTAAGTGAACTTACAGGTGACTAGCCAAGTAAAGTGACACTTCGCGTGGATAAAAAATCTATAATATTATTAATGAAGAATCCAGTGTTTCATGGAAGATCTAACTACATAAATACGCGATATCACTTCATTAGAAAATGTATAGAGAATGAGCAAATACAAGTGGAGCATGTAAGTAGAGATCTACAAAAGGCAGACATATTGACAAAAGCTCTTCCAAGGATAAAGTTTACTGAAATGCGGAGCTTAATTGAACTCAAAGAAATAAGCAGATAAATGACTATTAGGGGAGAATGTTAGCGATAATTGTCATTCATCCACATATAACCTAAGTTAGATTATTATTATTATGTTTATTATTGATTTTATCCTAAGTTTAGTTCCTTGTTCCCTAAGTAAACTATGGGTATAAATACCCTGGTAAACCTTTCATTTGAAACTAATGCATTTTATAATTCTCACAAAACTCTCTCTCTTGATCTACAACAGTTAAACAACAACTCAAAAGTTTGCACAGTAGTGGGAAGAGACAGTGAAATAATGAAGAAATAGATCTTGGTCTTTAGTTTATGAAAGAAGTTCTCAAAAGGTCATGGTTGAACAACCTAATGAGCAGTAGAGAAGTATTCTAAAGACAAACAAAGCCCATAAAGATACCAATGAGACTTTATGGTTTCAACATCCAGGTTGTCTACTAGGTTCCAGTTGGTCACATTAAGACTTGAACTTTTTTTTTCATAATCAACAAAAGAAGTATCTTATTGAATTTGTCATAACGACTCACATTCACATATATTTTGGATGTGTTCCATGGATTCATGAGTGTAGGTTGATTCTAAGGAACAACATGCTAGCGGTGCAGTTTTATGGCAGGTGCGGACACTCCCTCGATGATAGAAACAACGACCATTTAAGGTTTAGGATATTTGACATGTAGAGAGGGGATGGGTATACGTTCTGTATATGTAGAATTTAAAATAAATGGAGCAGAAATATACACCATTAACCACTCTAGGATAATCACAAATTAACTCTATCACAAACTAGACTTAAGAAAAAAATATATATAACTATATAAAATTAAATAACAATATATCAACTTTCCAATTTATCTCTAAGCAACGGGCCACTAGAGGTGGGGGGAACGGTGGTGACTAGAGTAGGTGGAGCAGCGGATGTAAATCATCATCATCATAATCATCATCATCATCATCATACTCAGTAAATCCCACTAATAGCAAAGCTAAGGTAGGGTCTGAGGAGGGTAAGATGTAGACAGCCTTACCTCTACCCCGTAGGAGTAGAGAGGCTGCTTCCAGTGAGACCCCCGGCCCGATAGTAGTTTTGCATCAAGCCTTGGACATAAGGCACATAACAATCAGCAATTAAGACAAAGGCCGATTAGTGCATGTACTCCCTTGTCTTTCGGCTATCAATGCCACCACATGATGCATGATTAACCATCCCCTTCTTTTAACGTTATTTTCACGAAATTAATAAAATAACATTAAAATAAGTGCACTTTCACTTTTCCCCCCGAGCGCCCACACACACATATATATATATATATAGAAAAAGTATATCGTACATTACGGCTTAACGTACTTCACGTACAACAACGTGCGTGATTTGTTTTATAACATGCGCGATTAATGTTTTCAATATGCATGATTATTGTGTTTCAACTTGCGTGATTTTGGATTTTTGAGTTATAACGTGCGTGATTTTAAAATGAACGTGCGTGATTTTAAAATGAACGTGCGTAATTACCTGTCGTACGTGATGTACGTTAAGCCGTAATGTACGTTAACCTTCCTCTATATATATATATATATTATATGCGCATACCGCAAGCGGGGCGTTAGCGACGGATGTAAATGGAAAACATAAATCCAAATAACCTTTAAATACCAAGTCAAGTACAAGAACCAAAAAACAATGTACAACAAAAACAAGCACAACAAACAATTCAAACACAATGTACAAGTTCTTATGCATAAATAAGTTATAAATTCTATAATTCTATAATTTGTATCATTTCTTAGCTTCATGGGTTGTACATTGTGCAATAATGTTTTATATAGTTATTTTAAAAGAAACCATGTGCTGGATTTGGGATAAAACAATACCACTCTTCCTCTCTCCCTAAACTCTCTCTTTTTACCACTCTTCACTTTCTCTCTCTAAACTTTCTGATTATTTGTTTCTCCCTCCGAGAATTACTAGCGTTTTTAGCGATCCACCATGTTTTCCAGAGATAGAAGGACGACGCCATCTTTAAACCGAGTTTTCTTGCTGTCGAGATCGGTTTTTACGATCGTTTCGTCTCGGTGGTGATGGACTGGTTTGGTGTCGGTTGTTGAATACTTGCCCGGTGGTGATGAACTTGTGCAATATTGTCACTTTTTGGTGCATTGTTGTTTGTATTGTGTGCATCGGGAGTTTGTGCGGTGGTTTATTACAAACCGGTTGTTTGTTGTTTAGTGTTGGTGAAGCCGGTTGCTTAAGCATTCGTTGTTGATTTATGTTTAAGATTTTGGGGCTTTTGCTTTCATCTCACTCGGTGACGATGAGACAAATCTCATCCGAGAGTCCGTTTCTTATGTACTGTAGCATTAACTTTATCCGGTGCACTTGAAATTTTGTATTAAACTCGATGACGATTAGGATTTGCCTATCTGTCAGATGCGATGCTTTGTTGTTGGCTTTGTAATGTATACTTTTTTCAAGCTTTGGTTTTCACCAGATGCTTTTTTCCTAAGCAATTACAATCACACGAACTGATTATGTGTTTTACCATTTGGCTATGATTCTGATTTCGCTTGGCTGTGATGAGTTCTTGTTGATACATATTATGTGGATACGGCTCGGCTCGGTTCGACTCGGCTACGAAGTGAAGGCCGTAGTCAAGACATCCTCCTGTCTTGACTCGGTATGCGATTTACTTTGTAAACGTTTGTGTAAATGCAACTGCGTGTGTGCAGTTTGCATTTAGTATAGTTTGTTTGTTTGTTTGTTTGTTTATATGGCCCAAACATGATGAAGCCCAACATATTGAAGAAGCCCAACATGTTGAAGCACAAGCCCAATCACAGTCCCAACATGTTGACGAAAACACCCCATGAAGACACTGTTGTGGTGAAAACACTTTGTGGTGAAAACCCCTTTTTGGTGAAAACCAAATGGGACGAAAACAGTAGGGACGAAAATAGCATGTCACGAAATCCCCTGATTTCGTTGAATATATTGAGTTTTCGTCCATAACCTGATTTCGTCAACATGTGTACTATATAAACACAGACACAGAACAGAAACACTAACGAAGTCTGAATAGATTTCTTTGAGAGAACACACACACACAACTGAGAGTTTATAGGTTTATCTTGTAAACATTGCTTTGTAACGGTTTCATGCGAGTTAATACAATGGAGTGTTAATCGTTGAATCTTTGTGTTTGTGTTCGTCACTTGGTTTAACTTACCCGTTTGGATTCCGCACTTTCGGGTTTGTCAGGAAACAGGGAATAGAGGTTACTCGATCCTCCGGGTGGACCTACAATTGGTATCAGAGCATTGGATCGATTCCTTGTTTAAACCAAGTTGTTTTTCTTGTGTTTTTTAAAGTTTTGTAGGTGTTTTTCTTGATTTTTGAACTTAAAGATCATACATTTTCTGGAAAATCACTTTAAAATTCTCGAAAAACCTTGTTATTTTGTTGTTTGTTTTGCTAAAAACCTTGTTAAATCTTTGTTATACATGTTAGGATAAGGTTGTTATTGAAACATTGTGCAAAATCGTTGTTCGGAAAATTTATCGGTCACCGGAATATTCAAAGTGTTCATCAGGATCTTCATATTGATCATGCGTGTTCTTCATATATTATTGTGTTTGATTTGTGTTTTGATGAAATATTGAATTGTTTATGATTATTATATATTTAGTTGACAAATGTGTACAAGTGCAATGATGAAAGGTTGAAATAAACAAGCTTCGAAATCTGTTTCAGTAAGGTGGTTTGACAAAAGAGGTCTTTGTGTCAGTAGATAAGGTTTGAAAATATCTTATTGTCTGGTTATCTCTTCACACGAAATCACCATACATCCTCATTAGTCAACGAAATCACCTGGTCAACAATATCAAGCTGGATGAAAACCCAATTTCAACGAAATCACTTGTGCACCTAGCTGCTGGACGAAATCACTTATATGTGCTGGACGAAATCACTTTTGATTTCATCATCATTCTTCAGACGAAATCAGTTCTGGGCCGAAGTCCCACATGGGCCGAACTCCGAAATCACTTCAGTTCTGGGCCGAAATCACACCTGGCCGAAATCAGTTCTGAGATAATCATCTTGGACGAAATCACTTCAGTGCTTAGAAGAAAACAGGCCTGACTTAAATCACCTGTCTTTGTTTTGTCTCTGGACGAAAACACTCCTTATCAGCGAAATCAGATCTTGATCTCAGCCGAAATCACTTTCTTCACGAAATCACCTTATTGTCCATTTCAACGAAATCACCTTATTGTCCATTTCAACGAAATCACCTTATTGTCCATTTCAACGAAATCACTTATCTATTTGCACGAAAACACCTAATCAACTTGTTACTGGACTTGTGTTATTTTTTTTTAACAGAAGACTTGTAACTCATATTTAACTGTTTGATTTGGGTGATTTGTTAAGGTATTCATCATCATACATAAAAAATGAATCCGAATTGGTGGGGGTACTCCGTCGCGTTTATCTCCATCATGGGCCGAATCTCCCGCACCTGCTTCTAATACAGAAAGTAAGTATACAAACACGCGTTTGTCACCATCATGGGCTGAATCTCTGGCACCCGCATCTTCGCAAGAGAATCAAATGTTGACCGGTCAATGGGCGTTTGTTTCAAATCAAACTCCAAGTATTCAAAGTATACTCCTCAGCGAAAGCGAGACCGGAAGTCTGAATCGTCCACCTAAACTGATGCACCTAAATGAATATCCTGGTTGGGTTGATAGATTTCAGACGTATGTCAATGGGCAAAACACGGAACTGTGGTTACGTTTTACTACAGATTTTGATCAAACTCTTGAGGTTGCCGCTTCAACTGCCGCTACATTTGCAGATCTTTCGGAAGACCAGAAAAAGACATATGATTTAGAAAAGAAAGCATATGCTATTCTGACTCAGGCGATGAGCAAGGAAATATATCATCATTTCGTCAGCTTCAAGACATCAAAGCGATTGTGGGATGCATTGCAGACAAGAGGTCTAGGAAATGAAAAGTCACGTCAATTGCGACATGATTTACTCAAAAAGGAGTTTGATGGTTTCACTTGCATGGAAAATGAATCTTTGGGAGATATGACAAGTCGATTTCATCACTTGCTGACTGAATTGAGCAATTATGAGGTAGAAACAACTCCAACACAAGTTGTCACAAAGTTTGCCGATGCACTGCCACCTCAATGGAATAGTTTCTTGGAAATCCTGAAATACAATGGCACATTGGCTACGACAAACATCAATGACTTCGGTCAGCTCTTGGAGAATAAAGATCAGGAAGAAATCCTAAAGGCAAAAAGAATTCCAGTGCGACAAAATCCTGATATGTATTATGGAACTTCTAGCACTTCTACAATACCAATGCGGCAAAATCCTGATATGTATTATGGAACTTCTAGTACTTCTGCAAGACCTGCTTCACATGCTCCACTTCAGACGGCATTTGTCACAAGCACGGATTTATATGGCAATACGATACAAGTTCCAGTGAAGCCAGCTCCAACCACAGACTTGTATGGAAATCCATAACAACCAGCTCCGCAACAGCAAGCTTGTTACGGAAGCACATCATCTGCTGGTCAGCCATCAAAGACAAATACAGTACGGCTTGACACGTCAAACTTCTCCAAAGTTAGCGTTGAAGTAGCTAAAGATCATATGGAAATACTAAACACATTGGTGAGCTCGTATTATGGGCTGATTGCAGGGCAGATCGGAAACATCAATCTAACTCAAGAAGATTATCAGCAGATCGATAAAGAAGAGATGGATATGATGGACATCAAATGGGCTTTCGCCAGTGCTGTAAGGCGAGCTAAAGACTTCATGGAACGGACGGGTCGAACCAGCTTGGAAAGCAAGAAAGATACCAAGTATGGGTTCGACAAGCAATCCGTCAAGTGCTTTATCTGTGGTGAACGTGGTCACTTCAAGAGGGAATGCACAAAGCCTGCTCAGCATGGGAACCAGAATCCTTTCAGAGGTCAAGGAGGCAACCAACAGAATCAGAATCAAACCAGGAATGACGATCGCACCTTGGTCCCTACAAACAATCAAGCAGGACCATCGAACACCAATCAAGCTCTTGTGGTGCAAATAGATGAAGGTTGTGACTGGTCAATGCAATTAGGCATTGGTGATCAAGGAGGAGCAGCTTATTTTGCTAAAGCTGCTAAGGATTTGTAGCACGCCAGTGGTGGAGAATCTTCCGCCAGTGGTGGTGAATCTTCAGATGAAGAAAGTTCTGGTTATTCAAGGAGTTCCGATGAGGAAGTCTCAACCTCAGGCGAAGATTTTTCTAATGATGTATCTAGTGGGAGAATCAATGAAGATATCGATGAATTGTTAGGAGAAGTTGCAGCAAGGAATGATAGAAGATCTATTCTGGTGGATCAAGCTGCTTATTCTTCTTCTTCTCTTCTTTCAGCCTTTATGGCTAATGGCAGCAGTTCATCAAGCCAGGTATGTGTCGATGAACCAACTGTTGTTAATTGTGATAATTGTGCTAGCTTAAGTGTTAAATGTGTTGATTTAGATGCTAATATGTCTGAGTTGCAAAGCAAACATGATGCTTTAAATGCTGAATTGTATGTCTTGAAAAACAAACATGTTTCATTTGATGCTAAGTGGTGTGATTTTCAAAGCAAACATGAGGATTTGCAAAATAAATTTGAAGTGACAAATATGCACAATCAAAAGTTGATAGTGGATCTTTCAAAATGCAAAGAGGCTAACATGTTTTATGAAAACCATGAAAAGGAATTTAAAACGATGGTTGAAACTTTAAGAAAAGATAAAACCGAACTGACAAAAATGGTTTCAAGAAAACAAACTGACATAAACCTTTATATCAATCGTCTTAAAAGCATGCAAAAAGAATTAGCCTGCACAAAGTGTGAAAGTGAGGCGATTCGGCTTAAACTAGATAGTTATTCTAACTCTAGATATGTGTTGGATCACATCATTGGCACACAAAAGGAGAAAAAGGATGTCACGTGCATTGGATATAAGAAATGTCCACCACCTGTTAGACAAAATTATGATGCACTGCCTGATGAGGAGTATAGAACTCATTATGAAGAATCTATTCCTTTAGACATTGAGGAATTTGCAACGGGACTTGGATACAAACAGGAAGTATCATCAGATTCGGATGTGTCGGCAGATACTTTTGTAACTGCTGAACAAAATCAAGATCCTCCAATCATTGTTGAGGATACTGATTCTTCAGATGATGAATCTAATGATACTGACTCAGCACAGTCAGATGCGGTAATCAAAGAAGAGGACATACCTCTCGAGAATCATATTCTATGTGATCCTCCTGCAAAACCTGCTACGACTGTTCTGACCGAGTCCACGTCTACTTCCTCACAAGACTCTGAGAGTGTGAATTTGCTGTACACTCTTGTTGGTGATGATAAAATTTATTCTAACAAAGATTTTCCTATTAAGAATGTTAATCAATCTTTAATTAGTAAAATTTTTGAAGATTCAACAAGTAAGTTCTTGGGAAAGACAGGATCACACGTTGTGGTAACACAGTGTCCTCCGATTCCAAGAGCTGAAATTCGTAAACAAAATGGCAATCAAAGATTACCAACTGAGAAAGTTCAGCAAAATCGCACCAAACCAAAAGGTAAATCACCGACTCAAGGTCAAAAGAAACAGACCCAGAAAAAGGACAAGAAGGTGAACTTTGTGAAATCAAGGGGAACGGATAAAATTGACACATTTGAAAACAAATCTAACTTAAATTTTGTTAATCAAGTGAAAATTTTGAAAATAAACAGTCAAAACAATTACACACAACACACAAACGGTTGTGATGTAGGACCAAGTACCTCAAGATCACGAAGTTCATCATCAAGCTCTTACAGTTATGATACTCCGAGGTTTGTTGAGCGGAGATCATGCTTTGAATGTGGTGAGTATGGGCACATTGTCAGAAATTGTCCATATCTCACGAAAGGAAAGGCAAAGGTTGATGCCCCCCGTGGTAACAAATACCATAAAAGATCTGTTTCACCAAAACAGGACCCCCGTCTTGTTAAACAACAAGAAGTGAAACAGATAAAGAAACAACGGAAAAATGTTGAAAAGCTTTTAAAACCGGAGGTTGTCCAAACAAAATCTATTGAATCAAATGTTAAAAATGAAAAACAAAAACAGATTTGGAAACCAAAACCAGTAACTGTTTCAGGGGGAGCTACATCAATTCCGAATCATCGGGAAATGGATGTCACAATTCTCGATGATGACGGATGACCCAAGTCTGTGAAGGCTTGGGTCCCCCTCTCCAACTAATCTCTGAATGAGTGTGCAGGATGTTCCAGGAGGAACTATTGATAGTCTTAGGATTGTTGATAGTGGAGCATCCATGCACAAGATCGGCGACATAAGGCTCCGAAATATTGTTACATTTAGGAGAATATTGTTGCCATTGATGGAGAGGAAAAAGGAACGAAGTTGAAAAATTTGACCAGATGAAATATGTGCCAAAAATTTGGTTGTTATGGTTTTGGATCGGGTCAACAGGATAGATTCAAATGAAATGTACGCACCTGCAGCACGTCTGAAGTTCAAAATTAACAAAATGATCGTGAAGTGTACATTTCTCCACGGTGTGATTGAAGAAAATGTGTTTGTTGAACAAACCAACCGGGTGTGCGGATGCCTTGGCGTGGATTGAACAACCGCCCACTACTTCTCAAAGAGAAATACAAAGACCTTCGCTGGTGCAATGTGGAAGACCAGCCGGACCCAGAGGTCTATGATCTTGTTGCTATGAAGAGATTTCTCAGTAGCAACAAAATCGACTTTGAAATCCACACCTGGTGGATATCCAGCTTGGGAGAGCGCTCAGATTCCTTGCAATGCACGAAGCAGTTGCAGGATACGGTTTTAAGTTTCTAATCTCTCCTATACTTGTCGGTATTTAAGCTTCTTTATGAATAATTATTATCTCTTATAAGCACTCTTGACCTGACACGTTGAACTCGAATATCACCTCACACGTGATTGTTTCAATATGAAACTCGTCAATGTTGTCATGGTCCACACCGATGACCAACGTGCCGACCTTTTTACCAAAGCATTTGATAAATCAAGATTTGACTTTTTATTATTGGTAAACGGCATTAAGGTCAAGCAAGAGTAATCCGCATCGGAAAATCGTTTTTGTAAATATCTTTGTGTTTTTAAAATTATTGTAAGTTTGTTGATTTTAGGGGGAGTAATTCCATATTTGAAAATTAAAAAACATCAAAAATTTTCAAAACCCAAAAACAATAGAAAAACAAAAATGAGTTTCCTGGCTAGCAAAAGAGAAAATGATAGTACATCAGTGGTCTGTCTAAACCTTTTTAAACTGAAATGCAAAATGAAAAATGTTAAGCAGCTCTATATAAGATGTATCGGTAGGCTCACAATCATCTTAAAGTGTGCAGGGTGATATAAACCTAAATCGACTGAAGACCAGGTGGGAACCACTCATTGGCATATGGTCTTAGTACCGAAATTTCGTTTGAGAGATTGCCGAGGTTCTGAGATATGTGGTCTTTATGCTGTTTATCATCTGGGTATCATGGTTGTTTCTTTTACCGAAACAAAACGAAGACGAAGTCTAGATCTTCCATGATATCATACATACGTGTACATACTGCATACGACCTCAATAAGTGATCAACAATCACATGTCCACAAAACAAGTGATAATATATCACATTTATCCGGGAGTCAAGTTCGTCTCTCTGCTGTACGAAAGTACTGACCTGTTCACGGACTTGCTCTTGTGCCCTTCATGCATCTGAAAATCAAGTTCCTCATCAATAAGTGATTCTATCACACAGGGCTTGTTTTCAAATCAAAATAAGTGAGTTACTCACATTTTCATATACGTCAAAACAGATGATAAATGGTATACTCACTAGTAAGATGAATTCCCGTGCATACCTTGATACGGGAATGTGTCGTGATGTGGATGAACACCGGTCGGTAAGTATAAATCATACCTTAACGTATCCCCTCGCCATGATTACATCTGATAAGTTGAGCTTATGTGGATAACAATACCGATAATTGTTATAGGATGCTTATCTATTTGTTAACAAAAAGAACAACAAGAGCGTTTTGGCATGACCGTACACTAATATGATTCTCTTACCCTCGAAACTCGCAAAAAGAATGTTTGTATATATTTTCTTTTCTTAGTTTCTGCAACTCTTTATATATTTATTTACTGCTTTCAGTCTTTAAGTTTGAAATATTCAAAATACCAAAAAGATTTTAGGTGTGTTTTAATATAAACTTTATAAAAGTCAAAAAGATTTTATTTCTGCTTTAGTTTTGATTAACCGATGTTGGAACTCAAGTCTTCGTTGCCTGAAATCTGATTGAAAACCAAAACGACTGAATCTTCATAAACGGTCAGAATTTGCAAGTTTTGAAAGTTAATAATCAAAATTGAAAAATCTGTTAACTTTTCAAACTAAATTGTCGGACGGTAGTTGAAAACGTGGTCACATGTGTGTCATTTGTTTAAATGTTAACTATATTCCAAGCGTTTGTTCTCATTACGTGTTTAGCTTTCTTGCATGTGCAGATGCTAAAGGCGAGGAGAACATGCTCGATGACAAGCTTCGGAATGAAGACACGACGTGAAGGCACTCAAATGATAAAGATGATCGAGTTGCCGCTGATCAATCATCAACACCACAAGGATCTCAAGTATTGAAGATCAAAAGATTCACGAGCATAATCAAAGGGGGAGTTTATTGATACACTTCCTAGATACAAGCGGGAGTTTGTTAATACACTTTCTATATATATGACACGTGAAGACTTTGAAGATCCTTTCCGAGAAAAAGAACCATCAAGAGATGGAGAACGAGATTACGAACCTCACGAGCAGCATCCAAGGGGGAGTTTGTTGATACATATTATGTGGATACGGCTCGGCTCGGTTCGACTCGGCTACGAAGTGAAGGCCGTAGTCAAGACATCCTCCTGTCTTGACTCGGTATGCGATTTACTTTGTAAACGTTTGTGTAAATGCAACTGCGTGTGTGCAGTTTACATTTAGTATAGTTTGTTTGTTTGTTTATATGGCCCAAACATGATGAAGCCCAACATATTGAAGAAGCCCAACATGTTGAAGCACAAGCCCAATCACAGGCCCAACATGTTGACGAAAACACCCCATGAAGACACTGTTGTGGTGAAAACACTTTGTGGTGAAAACCCCTTTTTGGTGAAAACCAAATGGGACGAAAACAGTAGGGACGAAAACAGCATGTCACGAAATCCCCTGATTTCGTTGAATATATTGAGTTTTCGTCCATAACCTGATTTCGTCGACATGTGTACTATATAAACACAGACACAGAACAGAAACACTAACGAAGTCTGAATAGATTTCTTTGAGAGAACACACACACACAACTGAGAGTTTATAGGTTTATCTTCTAAACATTGCTTTGTAACGGTTTCATGCGAGTTAATACAATGGAGTGTTAATCGTTGAATCTTTGTGTTTGTGTTCGTCGCTTGGTTTAACTTACCCGTTTGGATTCCGCACTTTCGGGTTTGTCGGAAAACAGGGAATAGAGGTTACTCGATCCTCCGGGTGGACCTACAGTTCTAAATTTACACCAACATTTTACGAGGATGGCGTGGCAAGGCTGAAGGATGGTGGTTATTGATCTGCAACCCGCTTTGCAGTCATGATTTTCATGGACTCTGAGCCACATAAAGCTCGATTGCACTTAGGTACGGGCTTTGAAACGACAAAAAATATCAGCCTAATCTGAATCGAAATGGTTAAATCCAAGTTTCAAACTCGAAACAAAACGATCGAGTCGACAAAAAATGGTGTTGCCTTTGAAACGATTTAGCAATAGACCATAAAGTAATTTGAAGAAACACAAAAGCAGATCCAGATTGGCTTTGATGAGAGACGTTTTGCATATAATATATATTTCTTTATATTATTATGAAAAATACTTAAATAATAATTATACAAAATGGATATGGGTTGCATGGCGGCAAGCTTTCAGTTGTGTGAAAACTTTTTTCTTTTGTATATTTGTAAGTGTTCGTTAATTAATAAAATTTCTTGGGAAAATAAAATGCGGATATAAGTTTATTTAATTACTTAATAAAATGTTGATACGTAAGAGCACATGCAAACACCGCTAAAATTGTAAATGAGATATATAAACACGTTAGTTTTGCTTTTTCAACCTGTGGTTTTGCCGTTTTGGTGGTACATATTCTTGTAGTGGTTTTTTATATTTTATTTTGTTATTTATATGTTAATGTTTATATTTGTACATTTTATAATGTGTATACAGTATATAGATACTTTAAATATACTATTTGTAGTGTTGTAGGACTTTATCTTGTCAAACAAACAGTGATTGGATTTATTCGTTATCAACTTGGCGTCATTAATATAGTATATCATTGTAGTTATAGTTGTTACTCGGATTTAGATAAGAAATGAATTATGATAAGGTTGATCGTATCTGAAGTTCGTAAATCTTATCAATTACACGTCAATTTCGTTGGTCGCGGCGGAACGCGCGGGGTTTGTTTTCTAGTTAAATATAAAACTAAAAGTAGTGGGGGATAACCCATACATGGTGGCGACGCGGGTACTGCTTGTACCATGAATTCTTCAATTTATAATATATAAAGGGCCAAAATAAGGTGATATAAACATAGACAAGTGCTATACATATCTTTTGGAACTTTTGATAACGACGATATGTGTTGTGTTAATATGGTTGGGGCCAGGGGATAGAACCAAAGAAGATTGAAGCATGCAAGTTTAAAGACCACTAGCGCTGCATTACCTCATCAATAGCTGTTGTGCAAATATCAAACTTTTGAACCTTATCACATATATAATATAAGCCATGCATCTTCCGTGTAATTCCAAGTCTAGGCATCGGGTTCAATTTTCAACAGAAAATACAGTTAGATATTTTCATTTGCTTCAAGTTTCCACTTCCCAGTAGGTTAGGTTGCTAATTTTGGTTCTTTTCTATCACCTGGTTATATCTTTGCTGTTTCAAATTATATTTATTTCCTGTTATAATTTTCAACTGTGTTCAAGCCTAAAACAATTATTTGTTTATGTTTACTCAAAACTAAAACCTTAAAGGTTCATGATTTTCAAATAAACACTGATTTTTTTTTGTATTTAGGTTTTAATTTTTATTCCTTTTGAGTTAAAAGAGTATGAAAATCATCGAAACTAAGTGATTTGATTTTGGCTTTGAGAAAATTACCAAAATAAACATATATGTCATCTTGGTGAAGAGGAGAGATGGTGGACCCCTGCCCTTGAAGATAGCCTAAAGATTGCATCATCTGATTTTGTAAAACTGAGAGTCAAGAACTTACATCTGGGAAAATTGTGTTTCTGATCAAACCCTCTTCTCTTTCTTTTCCCTGAAATATGTTTCTGATTAAACCCTAGATTGCATTACTTATTACAAACCCACTTAATAAAATGGTTTTTTAGCTAGCTACCTTCAACGTTGCAAAAACAAAAAAAAACAAACATTTTTTACATATGCCGACATGCACCACACTTATTTAAACTACCATCACCAAGTGAGCGATACTCTGAGGGGGGGTCACGAGAGGTTGAAGGAATTTGTGTATTTAGAAGTTGTGTAATCCCCATTTGGAAGTCCCTTCTTTTGCCCCACTCGTGTAAACACAAGTTTAGTTTTTTTGACACCACTAGAAGCTCCACTGCCTGCAATGGTGTCAAAATGTCTATCATACGCTTAAGGGTATCCAACCTCAGCTTGTCTGCTTCCATTATGATCTTGTACACATCAAAGGCATGAGTATCCATTGCTTTATCCACAGCCTCTCTCTCGCTTGACTCCCCTACTTTTTTACAGTTGTATGCTAGCAACGCTAGTGGCTCATCTGCTACCTTCTCCTGAGTATACATACATACACACACATCAAACATCATCATCTTTAATCTATAAGGTTAGAGAGAAGAATATATCAGCTATGGCTTATTGTTATATAATGGAAAATGTATTAGTTAGGGTTTATTGTTAGGAAACTCATCGATATGATATGAAGAAGTTGACAAAAAAAATTACAAAATAAACATTAACTTTTGGCCTTTGCAAAAATAAGCATAAGGAGAGGACTAATACGCACCGCTAGCACGCTAAGAAGGTAAATCATGGTCTAAATTCTAACCGGCGCAAAAATAACCGTGAAATTCCCCAATAGGACATCTTGGTGGGTATGTGGTGTAGTCCACAACCCAAAAGGTTATAGTTTAAATCCTAGAGAGTGCAATATTTATCTTAGAAAATCTAGGAAATGCTGTTGAGAAAAACCAAAAAACCTTGAAAAGTACTATGAGCACCAAAAAAACCCAAAACATAGTAAACGTCTAAACCGTGCACTAAATTTAGCCTAACCTAATCATTGTACTCGTATAAATAGATGATCAATAATACATATACAACAATGATAACCCCTATATTATGTATTATTGATCAATTACAATGAACGTAATTAGAAAGGAAACTCAATCAAAAAAATCATTTTTCTACTATCAAAATGATATGACAATAGAACCTAACTTTAATATGTCCTCTCTAATATAATATAGCTAATTATAATATATAATACATTTTTCCCAACATAAGATGCAAAATTAAAAGATGTATTATGCCTGTACGCTTGCCAAAACCGAAGTGAGCTTATCTTCCTCTTTAATAGTTTTGATATGGAGAGCATCTACGCTTTTGAGCTGAGAGTTTGATAAATCTCCTAGGTTTCCTCGTGTGACACCATCAAGAAACTCATCCAAGTGTGCGTTTATTTGGGACCCGCATAAGACATAAACGAGTCGGATGATGAAAGAAGGCCTGTAACCACCGATCCAAAGAGACGAGTTCTCAAAGGTAGTCCCCCAAGTTGGAGCCAAGAAGGAAAGCCCATCGTGTTTGGCCAGTTGGGCTCGAACGGTGTGGTGGTTTTCAAAGTGATTGAAGGCTTTTTTAGTTATGAGTTGGAGGTAGTCGAGATCGGTAGGGAAGTTGGTTAGCCCTTGGAGTAGTTCATCGAGGTCGACCTTCTGTTGAGCCATCCAGTTCTGATAGCATAACTGAAATTGTTGATGATTGGCCATAACACATGGGCGACCCTAGCTTGACTCCCTACCCACTTGGCTAGCTAATGATATAGAAGTAGATAAATATATAGAGAGAGTAAAAGGGTTGCACAAGTGGGGAGAGAAGACAAAGATGAGCGAATATTTAAATGAGAATACAAACAACTATTTAGCAGACATTGTAACGCTCTCTTTTTTGGAAAGATGTGGAAAATGGGATATGCATTCCAATGATATTGAAATACGTTCACGAAACATGTCAGGAAGTTATATGTTTCTAGTCATGTGATATATATAATCATGTGATAGGAGAACCTTGTCAGATGTCTACTTATGTTTACCTATCATAATTTAATCATGTTTATGTTGCTAGTGTATTAGGGTGGACCAATCAGCCCTATGATTGATCATCCAAGATAGAGGTTATGGGTTTAAGCCTTATCTAGAGTAAAAATGTTTTAATCATTTTTATGTCTCTCTTGTTGCAACCCCCTCTCTCAGCAGTGGCAAACCACCCACCACGTTAGTGTAGGAGCACGGAACACTACCCCCTTCATCGTAATCGAGGGCGTAGAGTAGAACTTGGTTTCGCGATGAATGTCATAGACATGGAAGCTTGATTTTCAATTTTTTTTACCTTCCAATGAATTAGCTCCACTTCATAATTAAAATGTCTCACACTTCACAAGATTTAATTTGTCTTTTAAGTAAATATAACCGATATAACCATTCATGTCTACGTAACACCTATTTATCTTAACTGTTTTGAGATTTTTTATGACCATAACAGATGATGTTATTGTTACCTCGCATGTTGGACATATGAAATCACGCACGTTAGTCGGCATTCCCTACTCCCAGATCAAAAACCGCAACCGCTTTTCTACGATCTGAAACCACTGTTACTGCCCTCTGACTACAATCGAATCAAAGTTTGGTCATGTTCCTGCATCCTTTGTTCTACGGTCTGAATCAAAAGCTTTGTCGTGTTCATCCTCTGTTCTACTGTTTTTTATTTCATGTCGACGTTTTTACATAAACTTTTCTAAATCAATGATGAATTTGACCACATTTCGATGAAATTGACCGAACAATGGCCAATTTGAACTGAAACGAAAAGAAACTTGAACCGAATTGGAACCCAGATTGAGTCGTGAATTGCCTGGAAACTTTGTCTAAAATCACGCATGTTATAGTGTAAAATTACGCACGTTGTTGTACGTGTAGGTCCCGATACGGATCGTCGGACTAAGATGATTTCTTGTTTCGGGTGCCGTAACGAGTGTCTAATCCTCGTTGCGACACAAACCAAGTGAGAGAGAAAGCACAATAACAAGATTCAACGTTTAAAGCTTCAATGTATTCAACCAGAATAGTTACAAAGTACAAAGTTTAACAAGAAACCCTCAAAACTTCTCTGGTGTGCGTTCTCGTTCTCCACCTTATCTGTTCTGCAATAAGTTGCTTTTATACTCAAACCTAATTGTAGGTCCCGATTTCT
>JARYGA010061445.1:154318-220939 GCA_030545235.1 Helianthus tuberosus
AGATTCACGAGCATAATCAAAGGGGGAGTTTATTGATACACTTCCTAGATACAAGCGGGAGTTTGTTAATACACTTTCTATATATATGACACGTGAAGACTTTGAAGATCCTTTCCGAGAAAAAGAACCATCAAGAGATGGAGAACGAGATTACGAACCTCACGAGCAGCATCCAAGGGGGAGTTTGTTGATACATATTATGTGGATACGGCTCGGCTCGGTTCGACTCGGCTACGAAGTGAAGGCCGTAGTCAAGACATCCTCCTGTCTTGACTCGGTATGCGATTTACTTTGTAAACGTTTGTGTAAATGCAACTGCGTGTGTGCAGTTTACATTTAGTATAGTTTGTTTGTTTGTTTATATGGCCCAAACATGATGAAGCCCAACATATTGAAGAAGCCCAACATGTTGAAGCACAAGCCCAATCACAGGCCCAACATGTTGACGAAAACACCCCATGAAGACACTGTTGTGGTGAAAACACTTTGTGGTGAAAACCCCTTTTTGGTGAAAACCAAATGGGACGAAAACAGTAGGGACGAAAACAGCATGTCACGAAATCCCCTGATTTCGTTGAATATATTGAGTTTTCGTCCATAACCTGATTTCGTCGACATGTGTACTATATAAACACAGACACAGAACAGAAACACTAACGAAGTCTGAATAGATTTCTTTGAGAGAACACACACACACAACTGAGAGTTTATAGGTTTATCTTCTAAACATTGCTTTGTAACGGTTTCATGCGAGTTAATACAATGGAGTGTTAATCGTTGAATCTTTGTGTTTGTGTTCGTCGCTTGGTTTAACTTACCCGTTTGGATTCCGCACTTTCGGGTTTGTCGGAAAACAGGGAATAGAGGTTACTCGATCCTCCGGGTGGACCTACAGTTCTAAATTTACACCAACATTTTACGAGGATGGCGTGGCAAGGCTGAAGGATGGTGGTTATTGATCTGCAACCCGCTTTGCAGTCATGATTTTCATGGACTCTGAGCCACATAAAGCTCGATTGCACTTAGGTACGGGCTTTGAAACGACAAAAAATATCAGCCTAATCTGAATCGAAATGGTTAAATCCAAGTTTCAAACTCGAAACAAAACGATCGAGTCGACAAAAAATGGTGTTGCCTTTGAAACGATTTAGCAATAGACCATAAAGTAATTTGAAGAAACACAAAAGCAGATCCAGATTGGCTTTGATGAGAGACGTTTTGCATATAATATATATTTCTTTATATTATTATGAAAAATACTTAAATAATAATTATACAAAATGGATATGGGTTGCATGGCGGCAAGCTTTCAGTTGTGTGAAAACTTTTTTCTTTTGTATATTTGTAAGTGTTCGTTAATTAATAAAATTTCTTGGGAAAATAAAATGCGGATATAAGTTTATTTAATTACTTAATAAAATGTTGATACGTAAGAGCACATGCAAACACCGCTAAAATTGTAAATGAGATATATAAACACGTTAGTTTTGCTTTTTCAACCTGTGGTTTTGCCGTTTTGGTGGTACATATTCTTGTAGTGGTTTTTTATATTTTATTTTGTTATTTATATGTTAATGTTTATATTTGTACATTTTATAATGTGTATACAGTATATAGATACTTTAAATATACTATTTGTAGTGTTGTAGGACTTTATCTTGTCAAACAAACAGTGATTGGATTTATTCGTTATCAACTTGGCGTCATTAATATAGTATATCATTGTAGTTATAGTTGTTACTCGGATTTAGATAAGAAATGAATTATGATAAGGTTGATCGTATCTGAAGTTCGTAAATCTTATCAATTACACGTCAATTTCGTTGGTCGCGGCGGAACGCGCGGGGTTTGTTTTCTAGTTAAATATAAAACTAAAAGTAGTGGGGGATAACCCATACATGGTGGCGACGCGGGTACTGCTTGTACCATGAATTCTTCAATTTATAATATATAAAGGGCCAAAATAAGGTGATATAAACATAGACAAGTGCTATACATATCTTTTGGAACTTTTGATAACGACGATATGTGTTGTGTTAATATGGTTGGGGCCAGGGGATAGAACCAAAGAAGATTGAAGCATGCAAGTTTAAAGACCACTAGCGCTGCATTACCTCATCAATAGCTGTTGTGCAAATATCAAACTTTTGAACCTTATCACATATATAATATAAGCCATGCATCTTCCGTGTAATTCCAAGTCTAGGCATCGGGTTCAATTTTCAACAGAAAATACAGTTAGATATTTTCATTTGCTTCAAGTTTCCACTTCCCAGTAGGTTAGGTTGCTAATTTTGGTTCTTTTCTATCACCTGGTTATATCTTTGCTGTTTCAAATTATATTTATTTCCTGTTATAATTTTCAACTGTGTTCAAGCCTAAAACAATTATTTGTTTATGTTTACTCAAAACTAAAACCTTAAAGGTTCATGATTTTCAAATAAACACTGATTTTTTTTTGTATTTAGGTTTTAATTTTTATTCCTTTTGAGTTAAAAGAGTATGAAAATCATCGAAACTAAGTGATTTGATTTTGGCTTTGAGAAAATTACCAAAATAAACATATATGTCATCTTGGTGAAGAGGAGAGATGGTGGACCCCTGCCCTTGAAGATAGCCTAAAGATTGCATCATCTGATTTTGTAAAACTGAGAGTCAAGAACTTACATCTGGGAAAATTGTGTTTCTGATCAAACCCTCTTCTCTTTCTTTTCCCTGAAATATGTTTCTGATTAAACCCTAGATTGCATTACTTATTACAAACCCACTTAATAAAATGGTTTTTTAGCTAGCTACCTTCAACGTTGCAAAAACAAAAAAAAACAAACATTTTTTACATATGCCGACATGCACCACACTTATTTAAACTACCATCACCAAGTGAGCGATACTCTGAGGGGGGGTCACGAGAGGTTGAAGGAATTTGTGTATTTAGAAGTTGTGTAATCCCCATTTGGAAGTCCCTTCTTTTGCCCCACTCGTGTAAACACAAGTTTAGTTTTTTTGACACCACTAGAAGCTCCACTGCCTGCAATGGTGTCAAAATGTCTATCATACGCTTAAGGGTATCCAACCTCAGCTTGTCTGCTTCCATTATGATCTTGTACACATCAAAGGCATGAGTATCCATTGCTTTATCCACAGCCTCTCTCTCGCTTGACTCCCCTACTTTTTTACAGTTGTATGCTAGCAACGCTAGTGGCTCATCTGCTACCTTCTCCTGAGTATACATACATACACACACATCAAACATCATCATCTTTAATCTATAAGGTTAGAGAGAAGAATATATCAGCTATGGCTTATTGTTATATAATGGAAAATGTATTAGTTAGGGTTTATTGTTAGGAAACTCATCGATATGATATGAAGAAGTTGACAAAAAAAATTACAAAATAAACATTAACTTTTGGCCTTTGCAAAAATAAGCATAAGGAGAGGACTAATACGCACCGCTAGCACGCTAAGAAGGTAAATCATGGTCTAAATTCTAACCGGCGCAAAAATAACCGTGAAATTCCCCAATAGGACATCTTGGTGGGTATGTGGTGTAGTCCACAACCCAAAAGGTTATAGTTTAAATCCTAGAGAGTGCAATATTTATCTTAGAAAATCTAGGAAATGCTGTTGAGAAAAACCAAAAAACCTTGAAAAGTACTATGAGCACCAAAAAAACCCAAAACATAGTAAACGTCTAAACCGTGCACTAAATTTAGCCTAACCTAATCATTGTACTCGTATAAATAGATGATCAATAATACATATACAACAATGATAACCCCTATATTATGTATTATTGATCAATTACAATGAACGTAATTAGAAAGGAAACTCAATCAAAAAAATCATTTTTCTACTATCAAAATGATATGACAATAGAACCTAACTTTAATATGTCCTCTCTAATATAATATAGCTAATTATAATATATAATACATTTTTCCCAACATAAGATGCAAAATTAAAAGATGTATTATGCCTGTACGCTTGCCAAAACCGAAGTGAGCTTATCTTCCTCTTTAATAGTTTTGATATGGAGAGCATCTACGCTTTTGAGCTGAGAGTTTGATAAATCTCCTAGGTTTCCTCGTGTGACACCATCAAGAAACTCATCCAAGTGTGCGTTTATTTGGGACCCGCATAAGACATAAACGAGTCGGATGATGAAAGAAGGCCTGTAACCACCGATCCAAAGAGACGAGTTCTCAAAGGTAGTCCCCCAAGTTGGAGCCAAGAAGGAAAGCCCATCGTGTTTGGCCAGTTGGGCTCGAACGGTGTGGTGGTTTTCAAAGTGATTGAAGGCTTTTTTAGTTATGAGTTGGAGGTAGTCGAGATCGGTAGGGAAGTTGGTTAGCCCTTGGAGTAGTTCATCGAGGTCGACCTTCTGTTGAGCCATCCAGTTCTGATAGCATAACTGAAATTGTTGATGATTGGCCATAACACATGGGCGACCCTAGCTTGACTCCCTACCCACTTGGCTAGCTAATGATATAGAAGTAGATAAATATATAGAGAGAGTAAAAGGGTTGCACAAGTGGGGAGAGAAGACAAAGATGAGCGAATATTTAAATGAGAATACAAACAACTATTTAGCAGACATTGTAACGCTCTCTTTTTTGGAAAGATGTGGAAAATGGGATATGCATTCCAATGATATTGAAATACGTTCACGAAACATGTCAGGAAGTTATATGTTTCTAGTCATGTGATATATATAATCATGTGATAGGAGAACCTTGTCAGATGTCTACTTATGTTTACCTATCATAATTTAATCATGTTTATGTTGCTAGTGTATTAGGGTGGACCAATCAGCCCTATGATTGATCATCCAAGATAGAGGTTATGGGTTTAAGCCTTATCTAGAGTAAAAATGTTTTAATCATTTTTATGTCTCTCTTGTTGCAACCCCCTCTCTCAGCAGTGGCAAACCACCCACCACGTTAGTGTAGGAGCACGGAACACTACCCCCTTCATCGTAATCGAGGGCGTAGAGTAGAACTTGGTTTCGCGATGAATGTCATAGACATGGAAGCTTGATTTTCAATTTTTTTTACCTTCCAATGAATTAGCTCCACTTCATAATTAAAATGTCTCACACTTCACAAGATTTAATTTGTCTTTTAAGTAAATATAACCGATATAACCATTCATGTCTACGTAACACCTATTTATCTTAACTGTTTTGAGATTTTTTATGACCATAACAGATGATGTTATTGTTACCTCGCATGTTGGACATATGAAATCACGCACGTTAGTCGGCATTCCCTACTCCCAGATCAAAAACCGCAACCGCTTTTCTACGATCTGAAACCACTGTTACTGCCCTCTGACTACAATCGAATCAAAGTTTGGTCATGTTCCTGCATCCTTTGTTCTACGGTCTGAATCAAAAGCTTTGTCGTGTTCATCCTCTGTTCTACTGTTTTTTATTTCATGTCGACGTTTTTACATAAACTTTTCTAAATCAATGATGAATTTGACCACATTTCGATGAAATTGACCGAACAATGGCCAATTTGAACTGAAACGAAAAGAAACTTGAACCGAATTGGAACCCAGATTGAGTCGTGAATTGCCTGGAAACTTTGTCTAAAATCACGCATGTTATAGTGTAAAATTACGCACGTTGTTGTACGTGTAGGTCCCGATACGGATCGTCGGACTAAGATGATTTCTTGTTTCGGGTGCCGTAACGAGTGTCTAATCCTCGTTGCGACACAAACCAAGTGAGAGAGAAAGCACAATAACAAGATTCAACGTTTAAAGCTTCAATGTATTCAACCAGAATAGTTACAAAGTACAAAGTTTAACAAGAAACCCTCAAAACTTCTCTGGTGTGCGTTCTCGTTCTCCACCTTATCTGTTCTGCAATAAGTTGCTTTTATACTCAAACCTAATTGTAGGTCCCGATTTCTGAGGATCGATAACGAAACCAAATCACTTGTTTATCACAAACACGGTCACGAGTGCGGAATCCCCATGACTATGCCAAACCAAACACAGATTGTAATAACAGGATATAACCAATGATTCACAGTCAATTGATTAGATGAGAACACGGTTCAAACAGATACACACAAAGTTTGAAGTAAAACTCTCAAAAGGTTATGTTCTCATAGTTTCAGTGTGAAACTATGAGGTGTTTATATAGGCAGCATGACACAAGATATGACGAAACTTGAAAGGGGGCCGACGAAACTTCAAAGGTTGACGAAACTCCTAGAGTTTCGTCACTTAGCATGGTGAAACTTAGAGTTTCATCACAAGTGAGTTTCATCATGGTGAAACTTAGATGAAACTTGGGAGTTTCGCCATACAAGAGCTCGACGAAACTTGGAGTTTCGTCGAGGGCTGCCAAACAGGATATGCTACAAACTGTTAACAGTTTGCTGCAGACTGATATAAACACACAAACAGACATAAACCAAATATGCAACATGCATTGTTCATTTATACATTACATTACAAACGAGACAAACTTGTCGGACCGAAGTAGGATAGGAGGATATCCGACTTGGTCTTCATTCCGTAAAAGTGTCGAACCGAACGTGCCGCGTCCACACAAAATGTATCAACAAACTCCCCCTTGGACGCTGCTGTGATGGTTCGTCTTCCATGTCTTTTATGTCGGAGGATCTTCAAAGGTCTTCACGCGTCATAAGTAGAAAGTGTATCAACAAACTCCCCATTTCATTTAGGAAGTGCGTTAATAAACTCCCCCTTAAAATAAACTCTCCATTGAGTTATGCTCGTGAATCTTTCGATCTTCAATGCTTTAGATCCTTGTGGTGTTGATGAAGGGTCAGCGGCAACTCTATCATCTTTATCCTTTGAGTGCCTCCACGTCGTGTCTTCATTCCAAAGCTCGTTATCGATCACGTTCTCTTCGCCTTTAGCTGATTTGATTGTAGCATCTGCACATACAAAAAAGCTAAACGCGCAATGAGAATAAACGCTTGGAATATAGTAAACATAAACAAACGATACATACGTGACCATTCTACAATCAACTACCGACCGACACAGTTTGAAAGTTTTAAAAAAATGATCAATTTTAGCTTTTAACTTTCAAAACTCGTTAACTTCGACCATTTATGAAGATGCAATTGTTTTCCTGCTTACAATCAGGATTTTGTGTAGGATAGACTCGAGTTCTAACATCGCTCAATCAAAAATAAACTAGAAGCAAAATCTTTTTGGCTTTTATAAAGTTTATATTAAAACACACCTAAAATCTTTTTGGAATTTTGAATATTTGAAAAGTAAAGACGGAAAGCAATAAATAAATATAAACTGAGATGCAGAAACTGAAAAGCAGTAAATAAATATTTACAGACATTCTTTTTGTGAGTTTCGAGGGTAAGAGAATCATATCAGTGTACGGTCACGCCAAAACGCTCTTGTTGTTCAGTTGGTTAACATTTAGATAAGCATCCTATAACGATTATCGGTATTGTTGTCCACATAAGCTCAACTTATCAGATGTAATCATGATTAGGGGATACGTTAAGGTATGATTTATACTTACCGACCGGTGTTCATCCACACATGACACATTCCCGTATCAATGTATGCACGAAAGTTCATCTTACTGGTGAGTATACCGCTTATCATCTGTTTGACCGTATAAAAAGATGTGAGATACTCACTTATTTTTAGATTGAAAACAAACCCTATGTGATAGAATCACTTAATGATGAGGAACTTGATTTTCATATGCATGAGGACATAGGAGCAAGTCCGTGAACAGGTCAGTACAACGTACAGCAAAGAGACGAACTTGACTCCCGGATAAATGTGATATATTATCAATTATTTTGATTGGACATGTGATTGTTGATCACTTATTGAGGTCGTATGTAGTATGTACACGTATGTATGGTATCATGGAAGATCTAGACTTCGTCTCCGTTATATTTCAGTAAAAGAAAACAACCATGATACCCAGATGATAAGCAGCATAAAGACCGAATATCTCAGAACCTCGGCAATCAATCAAACGAAATTTCGGTACCAAGACCATATGCCAATGAATGATTCCCACACAGTCTTCAGTCGATTTAGGTTTATATCACCGGGCACACTTTAAAGTGATTGTAAGCCTACCGATACATCTTATATAGAGCTGCTTATCGTTTTTCATTTTAAGTTCAGTTCGAAGAGGTTTCGACAGACCACTGATTTACTATCATTTTCTCTTTTTCTCGCCAGGAAACTAATTTTTGTTTTTCTATTGTTTTTGTGTTTTTGAAATTTTTCGAAGTTTTTGAATTTTTTAAATTTGGATTTACTCCCCCTAAAGTCAACAAACTATGATAAATTTAAAAAAAAAGGTATTTACAAAAACGATTTCCCGATGTCGAATTAACTCATGTTTTCCCTCAATGTCGTTTACCAAAATTAAATTTTAATCAGAAAAGACTTATCGAATTTTGGAAAAATCAGTTGGCACATTGGTAATCGGTGTGGACCATGACAACATTGACGAGTTTCATAGTGAAACAATCACGTGTGAGGTGATATTCGAGTTCAACGTGTCAGGTCAAAGAGTGCTGTACGAGATGATATAATTCATAAAGCAGCTTAAATATCGACAAGTATAGGAGAGAATAGAAATTCAAAACCCTATCCTGCAATTGCTTCGTGCATTGCCAGGAATCTGAGTGCTCTCCCAAACTGTATATCCACCCGGTGTGGATTTCAAGGTTGATATTTCATCTACTTCAATTATTCGAGAAATCTCTTCACTGCAACAAGATCATACACCTTTGGGTCCGGCTGGCCTTCCATATTGCACCAGGGAAAGTCTTTGACTTTCTCTTTGAGAAGTAGTGTGCGGTTGTTCAATCCATGCCAAGGCATCCGCACACCTGGTTGGTTTGTTCAACAAACACGTTTTCTTTAATCACACCATGAGGAAATGTACACTGCGCGTTCATCTTATTGATTTTGAACTTCAGACGTGCTGCAGGTGCGTACATTTTGATTGAATCTATCCTAGGGACCCGATCAAAGCCTTTAACAATCAAACTTTGGAATGATTTTCATTTTGTCGAAGCTTTCAATTTTCTTTCATCAGACATTCTTTCACTTTTTTTCTTTTTCTCTCTCCATCAAAGGCAACAACTCCTAGATGTAACAATGTGTCGGAGCCACATGTCGCCGATCTTGTGCATGGACGCCCCACTATCAACAATCCTAAGACTATCAATAGTTCCTCCTGGAACATTCTGCACACTCATTCACATATTAGTTGAGGATGGGGACCCAAGCCTTAGTGGTCTTGGGTCGTCCCTGAGCATCACGAAAAATGATCTTGATTTCCTGATGATTTTCAAACACAGCACCTCCCCCTGAACTTTCACCCGTTTTAGGTTTCCAAGTTTGTTTTTGTTTACCAGTTTGATTCTTATGAAAAGATTTTGAAACTTTTGGTTTTAATGATTGTGGAGAACTTGGTTCCCTATTAACAGATTTGACTTCAGATTTTAAAGCCTTTTCAACTGCTTTGACGTTTTGACGTCGTTGTTTCGTTTCTTGTTCCTTAACAGTTCTTTTATCATGTTTTGGTGAAACGGGACGACGTTGAGGGTGAACCTTTTCAGGTGGTGTTTTCTCAACAAATTTATCCTTGGGAGTGTTTGTACAGTTTTTAATGATGTGTCCAAACTCCCCACATTTAAAACACGTTCTCCTTTCAACAAACTTAGGAGAAACTGATCGACGAACAGATGTCGAACCCGTAGATCCTGAGGTTCTTGCTTTTTCATCACACCCGTTTGTATGTTGAGTGTAATTGTTTTGACTGTTACGTTTTAAAATTTTGACTTGTTGGACAAAATCGGTGTTTGATTTGTTTTCAAAAGTCTCAATTTTATCAGTACCCTTTGATGCTACAAATTTGACATCACTGTTTTTCTTTTGGTAATGAGCTCCTTTTGTTTCAAATTTTGAATGAGAAACTTTAGGCTTTTGAGCTCGTTGAACTGGTTGTTTTCCCTTAGAAGCAATAGGTTGTTGCTTTGTCGATGGTTTCTGATTTCCAAATTGTTTTCTAATTTCAGATTTAGGAATTGGATCACATTGAGTTACAAAAACTCCTGGGATCGTCTTTCCCAAAAACTTGCTTGTATTATCTTCAAAAACTTTATCAATCAAAGATAAATTGACATTTTTAATTGGAAAACCATTATCCGAATAAATTTTAACATCTCCGACCAAAGTATATAACACGTTACTGCTCTTAACAGCAGACGCACAATCCTTGTCATCCTTGACATCCTTGATAGGATTAATCACTTGTTTTGCAACAGGTTGCACAGTAGGAGTAGGAGGATCACAAAGAATGTAATTCTCAATAGGAATTTCTACTCCTTTCATCTTGTCAAGTGATTCATCTTGGTCACTCACATCTGATTCATCATCAGACGAATCATAGTCCTCAATGACTGGAGCACTTTGATTCGTCAACATTGAAGTGTCTATTCCTTCAGATGAGGTACTCGAGGAACTGTCCGATTTGAAGCCTAAACCAGTAGTAACTTCCTCATAATCAAGAGGCACACTGGGTTCAAAACGTGGCATTTCTTCTTCATCGGGCATTCGAGTATAATTGTGTCTCAAAGGGGGTGGACACGCCTTATACCTAACGCCTTTCTTGTTCCATTTAGCTGTTGCGTGTCGATAATGTGATCAAGCACATATCGGGAGATAGAATAACTCTCCAATTTGAGCTTAATTGCATCATGCTCGCATTTGGCAACGGCTAGCTCTTTCTTTGTTTCCTCAATGATATTAATGAAGTTATTAATACCAATTTGTTTGTTAAAAATAGTTTTTGTTAATTCGAAAACACTTTTCTTTAAAGTTTCGATTACATCTTTAAAATCCTTTTCATTTCGAGCTAAAGCCATGTTTGCCTCTTTGCATTTAGACTACTCAATAACTAAACTTTGATTGTGACTATGGACCTTTTTGGATTCCTCTTTTAAAGCTGCACACATATTACAAACACTAGGAGTAGGAGGATCAGAATTTACCTGACTCGTCGAGGCTGAGACATTTGCCATAAAGGCAGTCTGATAAGAAAAAGATCCGTCTTCAGAAAAGAACTTCTCCATTTCCTTTGATGCGACAACAGCCTTCTTGATCAGAATAGATTTCTGACACTTTAACTCCTCAGCTTCCTTCAATAAATCATCAACATCAGAATTATAACCATCCGAATTTGAGCTTTCTTCATCCGAACTCCCGCTATAACTAGAACTATCATCGCTATCAGAAAACTCTTCTTTGTGAACATGCTTGATGTGATTGATGATCTTTGAATAACATGCGGTTCCTCCTCTTTCTTGATCACCATCTCTAAACTGTACTGACCAGTTACATCCTTCATCAGCTTGAACGACTAGAGCCCGATTGGTGTTTGATGGCCCAGACTGGTCTCGGTTGGTGGTGTTGTTCACAGCTACTATCCCTCTTTCACGGTTAACTTGATTAGTGTTGGAAGTACTCGTCTGATTTCTGAATGGATTCTGGTTGCCTTGTTTTCTTGGTTCAGGTGCACTCACGTTTGAAGTGACCCTTTTCGCCGCAATTGAAACATGTAACCGCATCCTTATCGAAACCGTACTTCGTATCCTTTTTGCCTTCCAAGCTTGTTCTTCCAGTTCGAGCCATATAATCTTTGGCCCTTCTAACAGCACTTGCAAACGCCCACTTGATATCCATCAACTCCATTTCATCTCGATCTATCTGTTGATAATCTTCATTGGTCAAATTAATGTTTCCAATTTGACCTGCGACCAATCCGCAGTAGGCACTGACCATTGTGTTGATAAGTTCCATATGTTCCTTAGCCACTTCGATGCTTACTTTCGAAAGATTTAAAGTATCAACTTTGACGGTGTTGGGGTTTTGGGAATGAAAGGTGCTACTGTAATTTGCTTGTTGAGGTTGTGGTTGGGCTTGTGACGGTGTCGGAATATAGGCACTTGGATCAAATTGAGGTTTTGAAAAAGCGTGAGCTTGAGCAATAACATGTGCTGGCGGAAGATATGCACTTGGATCGAAAACCGGAGGAGAAGCTGACTGGGGAAAAGGAAAAGAACTTGTGTTGGACATTAACGCCGTTTGTAGTTTTGGTTGTTGAGCTGAACTGGAACTGGAACTAGCTAAAGAGTTAAAACCTGTGAGGTACATTTCAGTATTTTGAGGAACATGAATTCGTTTAGCTTTCTGGATTTCTTCATCATTCTTGTGCTCCAACTTTTGGATGAATTCATAGATACTGACAGTATCTAGACTACCCGTATGCTTTAGCAATTCAATGAAGGAACTGCATTTCGGGGGTAGAGTATCAGCAAACCTTGCAACCATTTCCTGTTGAGTTGCAAGAACACCATAAGAATACATCTCACTAATCAAATGATAAAAACGAGTTGTCATATCATTTAGTGTTTCTTTGTCCAAGAATTGAAATGATTCAAAATCCTTCTTCAACAGATCATGTCGTGTCTTTCTTGTAGCTGCATTCCCTTATCCTCTTGCTACCAAGGCATCCCATAAGGCTTTCGTGCTGGTACAATAGCCGAATTGATGATAAATGTGTTTGTGGAGTGCTTGTGTGAGAATAGAAAACGCCTTCTTCTCCAGATCATATGCCTTTTTGTCGGCTTCTTGCATATTATTGAAAGTTGTCGCATTTGATCCTGCTTCTTCAAGAGCTATGTTATATGGCGTAATGAAGCACATCCATAACTCTGTGTTTTGCCCTAGAACATACGTGTGGAAATGACCTTTCCAAGTTGGATATTCATTCATATGATTCAGCTTTGGCGGGCGGTTGTTGCTACCCGTTTCACTCTCACTTATCAACAGATTTTGAATGCTTTGATTCTGGTTCGTCACCAATGCCCATTGACTTGCACTAATCGATTGTTGAGGCATGACATTCCTTAACCAAACGGCTGCCGAAGTCTGATCTTCACCTGGTCTTGGATCCGTGCTCCAATCCTATGGACTTGTATAACTCATGATTGATGTATGAAAGTGAAGACCTGGTTACACACTTGAAAACAGACTGTTATGATAGATATGCAAAGCTTCTGTGAAAAATGCACAAGTTTCTCGACGAAACTCTGGTCTTGGCGAAACTTGTTTGACGAAACAATCTACTCGACGAAACCTTTGCTCGATGAAACCTGTTATAAAGAAACTCTACTTGACCTTTGGTGAAACTCTAGTGACAAAACTCAAGGGAATTTTGGCGAAACTTCTATATGATGAAACTCCCGTGACGAAACTCTAGGGGGATTTGGCGAAACTCTCTTTGATGAAACTCTATGGGTTTCGTCGCAGGGACTTTCGTCAACAAAGGAGGTCACAAACAAGACAAAAAGTTGGTAAGATTTTTTTTAAAGTAGATCTTATCCCTTATCTCTTCTCTGACACAGTACACTCTAGAGTATGCCTATCTCACCAACTCAACAACCCACCATACCTTTTGAAAAACACAATTTTTAAACAAATTATAATTTTAAATTCAGCAACAACTTGAACAGTCACTACACAAAAGATCAAAAAGTTGATAGCATGAAGAACACTTTGAAGGTTACTGAAGAACACTTGAAGATATGAACTTTCCGGTCACTGGAAACTTTTCCGAACAACAAATTTTGCTCAAACTTTCAAGTAAAACCTAGTTTTATCACGTAAGCAAGCAATACAACGAAAGTTTTTGATAAAACTTTGGCAAAACAAACAAGATCTAACAGTTTTAAGGGCCTTTTCTAGAAAAGTATGAACTTCAAGAACAATTGTTTTCAGAAAATCATAAATGATCAGTTTCAACACTTGATAAAATCCGAACTATGTTTGATTTTAAACAAGGATAAGAGGCAATGCTCTGATACCACTTGTAGGTCCCGATTTCTGACGATCGATAACGAAACCAAATCACCTGTTTATCACAAACACGGTCACGAGTGCGGAATCCCCGTGACTATGCCAAACCAAACACAAATTGTAATAACAGGATATAACCAATGATTCACATTCAATTGATTAGATGAGAACATGGTTCAAACAGATACACACAAAGTTTGAAGTAAAACTCTCAGAAAGTTATGTTCTCATAGTTTCATTGTGAAACTATGAGGTGTTTATATAGGCAGCATGACACAAGATATGACGAAACTTGAAAAGGGGCAGACGAAACTTCAAAGGTTGACGAAACTCCTAGAGTTTCGTCACTTAGCATGGTGAAACTTAGAGTTTCATCACAAGGAAGTTTCATCATGGTGAAACTTAGAGTTTCATCACAAGTGAGTTTCATCATGGTGAAACTTAGATGAAACTTGGGAGTTTCGCCATACAAGAGCTCAACGAAACTTGGAGTTTCGTCGAGGGCTGCCAAACAGGATATGCTACAAACTGTTAACAGTTTGTTGTAGACCGATATAGACACACAATCAGACATAAACCAAGTATGCAACATGCATTGTTCATTTATACATTACATTACAAACGAGACAAACTTGTCGGACCCAAGTAGGATAGGAGGATATCCGACTTGGTCTTCATTCCGTAAAAGTGTCGAACCGAACGTGCCGCGTCCACACAAAATGTATCAACACTAATCTATTGGCCACGAAACATACTGGGCCCAACATAAAGCCCATGAAGAGTAAGGGTTCGTGGCTTAAAGTTTCGTCGCAAGCATGAAGGACGAACCTTAAAGGGTTCGTCGAGGTGACCCTTCATGAGGAACCATAATAGGCTTCGTCATGCATGGAGGGTTCGTCATTGTAAGGCTTCGTCATACATGACTCTTCGTAGACCAGTCACTTCCATGCAGACATATGTTAAAAGATGACATCAAGTAGTCTTCATAGTCAACGAACCTTCAAGTTCTTTGGAATTCATTTATCACATTATATTAAAAGATGACATCATCATGACATCATGGTGATGTCATGGTGATGTCAACTCGTGGTTCTTCGTGCTTCGCAAGTCGAACTCTGGGGCGCACAACGGAGGAATGTCGTGACATCGGGCTTGAACCGAACCTAACCGAGTCAAACCGAACCGAGTCGAACCGAACTGATCGCATCCACAAAGTGCATCAACCAACTCCCCCTTGGATGCTGCTCGTGATGGTTCGATCTTCATATGTTGTTGGATCTTCAGATGTTTTCACATTTCACAAACAGGGAGCGTATCAACAAACTCCCCCTTGAACGTTGCTCATGAGACATTGATCCTCGAATTTTAGATCTTGCGGTGTTGAGAAGTGGTCAGCTACAACTCGATCATCTTGATTCTTTGATTTCATCCATGTCGTGTCTTCATTCCAAAGCTCTTCTTTTAACACGTTCTCTTTGCCTTTAGCTGGTCCTGATGCCGCATCTGCACATACAAGAAGGCTAAACGCGTAATGAGAACAATTGTTTGGAATATAATCAAACGACACACATATGACCAACTCTCAATCAAACACCGACCGGCAACAGTTTGAAAGTTGTAAAATTTGAATTTTTTTTAGATTTAAACTTTCAAAAACTTATTAATTTTGACCGTTTATGAAGATGCAATAGTTTCAGTTTCAATCAGGTTTCAAGTAGGAAAAGACTCGAGATCCAACATCGTACTATCAAAAATAAGATAGAAATAAAATCTTTTTGGTTTTTATAAAGTTTATATTAAAACACACTTAAAATCTTTTTGGTATTTTTGAATATTTCAAATTTAAAGACGGAAAGCAGTAAATAAATATTTACAAAGATGCAGAAACGAAATATAGTAAATAAATATATGCAGACATTCTTTTTGCGAGTTTCGAGGGTAAGAGAATCATATCAGTGAACGGTCATGCCAAAACGCTCTTGTTGTTCAATTAGTTAATATTAAGATAAGCATCCTAAAACGATTATTGGTATTGTTGTCCACTAAAGCTCAACTTATCAGATGTACTCGCGATTAGGGGATACGTTAAGGTATGATTTATACTTACCGACTTGTGTTCATCCACACACGACACATTCTCGTATCAAGGTATGCACGAGAGTTCATCTTACTGGTGAGTATACCATTTATCATCTGTTTTCAACGTATATAATGTGAGATACTGTAACACCCGTATCAAATTACTTGAAATTAATATTAATTCACACCAATTTAGATAAAGATGTCTAGTTATAACATAGTTTTCATAATTAAGTTCAAAAGTTTCAAAATATTTGTCAACTAAGTCTAATTAAAAACATTCAAAAGTTGTTTAACATTTTGTTTACATCCCATAAACATAGTCTATTAATGGTTAAAATATTGCGGAAGCTTCAAAAGTCGTGTTCGGTTCTTTGACATTTGCTTGACCGCCATCCGTAAGATCCACCTTGTCACCTAGGGTCAAAACCATTAAAACATTAGTTTTGACATTGTTATATAGTACATAAACACAAGATCCAACATCAAATTGTGAATAATAAAATACTAGTTTTTTTTTTTGTTCCACCGTAACTTACGGTGTCACCGTAAGTTACGGTAGGTCCTGGAAGCTTCTGGTCTACCGTAAAACAGGGGTAAACCACCGTAAGCTCTTGACCTCTACCGTAAGTTACGGTACTACCGTAACTCACGGTAGTCCCTGGTAATCCATATTTTGTTTAATTTGTTCATTTCACTCAAACCCAAATCTCGGATTTCGCTTTTCTAACATACCAATACATTAAATTCTCGTATTTCTAATATGTTATATATTAACCAATATCAAAGATCAATCCATCATATTCCGGAGCATTAACCATGCCTTACTTGATTATTTGACCCGTTTGGCTCATCTACGGAATCCTCCTTTACGATGACTACCAACGTGGTTCCAATCAATTCTTGACTTATTAAACAATTTAGTGAATTCTATCACTTTAAATCAACAAAATCTTTATTTTACAATTCTATTACACATATGCTAGTTATCAAAATTTATCCAACGTAACGAGTCAAGTTACATACCTTCAAAGCAAGCCCTTCAAACGTGCGTCCACACCGGTTTGCCCGCTAGATGCCCCGGCTTCCTTTCCTATAGAGTTCAATCACCTTATGTTTAGAACTCTTTGTTTCACATACATAACGCACATTTTGTCATACATCATAATTATGCGTTTTAACTTAACAATTCAGTTTCAAGCCTTCTTTGAGGCATTTCTACAAACACTATAAGGGCAGAATTTTTATATCTTTCATATTCAAGTTCATAGCTTGCTAATTAGCTAACTTAACATCAATAAAGCCTTCATATAGTATTTAAACATCATACTTTTCTGAAATCACTTTCTATGATCGAATTACACTAGAATAGTCATTCTAAACCCTAGTGTTCATCTTCATCTTGTAAAACCCACAACCCACCTTCAAGGTGTTCATGGAATTTCCTGAATTTGGACATGATTTCACATGTAGTTGTCTAGGTTTCACTTCTAGACACTATATCATCCCAAATCTAAACAAATAACACACATGCAACATCTAATTTCAGATTTTCCAAAATCATGAGAATTTCAAGTTGAGAGATTTCATCAGATTTTACATACCTTATAATCCTCTTGCGATGAGGATCACGATTTTAAGCTCTAATTTCGATTTCAACTTGAATTGAGCCTTCAATTTGCAGATTTAGTGAAGTTTTAGGGCTTAAAGAGTGGGGGTCGCCCCTGGCTTTCTCCTGTGCGACCAGACACCTTCAAATGGTGTTTGGTTTTTTATTTTTATTAAAATTAACAATATAGTTTCAATTCTTACAACTTTGGCCCCTCCATTTTGTTCAACTTATAGTTTAGTTGTTTTTAACCCTATTTATAAGCTATTTCTAGACTTGTAACTAACTAGGTTAAAATTCCTAGTTAGTAAATTCTCATTTATTATACTTTATAATTCTAATATAAAGTTTTATATTTTTCGGGGTGTTACAGATACTCACTTATTTGAGGATGAATACAAGCCTATGTGATGAAATCACTTATTAATGAGGAACTTGATATTCGATGCATGCAGGGCACAAGAGCAAGTCCGTGAACAGGTTAGTACCATCGTACCGACAAAGAGACGAACTTGACTCCTGGATAAACTGTGATATTTTATCACTTATTGATTGGGACATGTGATTGTTTATCACTTATTGAGGTCGGATGCATCATGTATTATATACATGTTTGTATAATATTTACACGTATGTATGGTATCATGGAAGATCTAGACTTGCGTCCCCATTGTTATCAGTAAAAGAAACAACCATGATACCCAGATGATAAACAGCATAAAGACCACGTATCTCAGAACCTCGGCAATCTATCAAACGAAATTTCGGTACCAAGACCATATGCCAATGAGCAGTTCCCACACGGTCTTCAGTCGATTTAGGTTTATATCAGCCTGCACACCGAAAAATGATTGTGAGCCTACCGATACATCTTATATAGAGCTGCTTATCGTTTTTCATTTAAGGTTCAAAGAGGTTTCAACAGACCACTGATGCACTATCATTTTCTCTTTTGCTCACCAGGAAACTCATTTTTGTTTTTCTATTGTTTTTGTGTGTAACAACCCTCGGTAAAACCAACACCCTTATAATATTTCCGATCCTCTATTATATCTTAAAATGTCCTAATATGTCTTATATTATATTCCGTATGTGAAAACCGAGCCCTAGTTATGTTATATATATATATATATATATATATATATATATATATATATATATATATATATATATTCAAAAACATGAAATATAGGGTTAAGGCGGGCCGCGACATACTCTACCCTTAGTTTACGCGGGCCGTATCAAGGCTGGACTTGACTGCGCTGATTTCTTAAGTTGGAGCGGGCCGCGTAAGGGTGGATAGGTCTTTGACGCGGGCCGCGACAGATCATGAAACGCGGAGACATCCAGTGCTGACACGTGTCGACATCATGTCGAGTCTAGTAGCTGACCCAGCTAAGCTAGTATGTTGACCGGTGTTGACGCGGGCCGTGTAAGGGTCCCTTGTCTTTTACGCGGGCCGCGACAGGACTAGAATCAGCAACTATATAAGAAGGCCATCAGTCTACGTTTTTCGTCGCTCATTCTCAAATCTCGAATCACAAATTCTGTAGGAAAGTTATTATAGCCAAGTATTATACCCCTAATTATCAAGGTTCTGCTCTGTTGTAAGTATTATAACCCCAGTTTCGTAATAGTTACGCTGCCCGATTGATTTAGGGTTCCGTAACAACTGTCATGGTTCTGCCCGACGTAGTTGTTGGAATGCCGTCTTGGGGAGGGTATTATTAATAATTTCAAAGGGTTATGGTACTAATCAATGTACATTTGTATAAATTATAGATTATATCCAGGAAACCCTTACGAAAAGCCTAAGACAGCAATGTGAGTTTATCCTCTTTTTGATAATCTTTTTGGTAATGTTTTACCAAACCTTAAATGTTTTACTATGAATTTTAGCAGTGATGAGTAGTAAGTCGGGATGACAATACGTTACCATTGGACAATGAGTTAGCCAATGGGTAATATGACCCACAAGTCAGGATTGATAGTACCAAATGGAGTAATTGTGTAGACATAAACAAAGTGATCACTCTCAATACTGTTCACTGTGACTTTAAACTTGATTAAATTGGGATTCACTCACCAGTATTTCCCGCTGACAAATATTTTTAAAACATGTTTCAGGTAACCCAATGTGACAGCCAATTAGTAAAAAGCCAGCTGGAAAGCACTGAAGGCTTGGGAAAATGTGGCAATAAAAGTTACCTAATAAACGATGTTTTAAATACAATAAAATAGGGTTTGTTCCTATAAATGTATTGTAATAAGAAACTTGGGTTTTGCCCTTGTTATTTATTAATATAAAGGAAGGTGGTTTTACTCTGATAAATATTTCCTAACTACGATCCTGATGTAAATTCCGCTACAAGACTAAACAAACTGATACCACCAAACTCTGTGATCACGTCCGCCCGTTCCCGGGGAACAGGGATCGGGGGTTGTGACAGAAGGTGGTATCAGAGCCTAGCCACTGGTCTGAGCCAAAGAAGTGTTCTGCTGACACTTAAATTTTGAATTAGTGTTAGGAAATAAAATAAGGAAATACATGCATAACTGTAATTATGTGTTATGTGTTATTTGACTATTTGTTAGTTTTCAGTATGAGTGATCAAGGATCATCAGATCTGAACCGTCAGTTATCTGATTCCCTTAAGAGTGAAAGTACATCATCACAGCCTGCCCTCTCAGGGTATGTTGCTGATCAGGAAGATGGAATATTTGCTTTTAGAGCTAAATCTGAAGAGCCATTTCCTAATAAGAAACGAGGATGGTTCAGTAAAGAAGCTTTTGCTCGTAGGAAGAGAATGAGGAAATTGCAACAGCAAAGGGCTTTAGCAGCCATTAAGCGAGAAACAGATGCCCATACTCAAGAAATACTTAATAGAAGCCTAGCTAATTTCCATATCTTAGCTACAACTGCTGCTGACCCGAGTCTGGAACAATTAGTAGCCCCACAACCACAAAACCCAGAACAGCCCATGGAGATAGAAAATCAGGAAAACCAAGTGGAGATGCATGACTTTAACCCAGAAGAAATCCCTAGGGTGCCTGCACCGAATCCCCTAGACCCGAATTACGACCCCTGGTGGGACAACAATAGGGACTTTGTGCAACGTTACACTATTTAGGATTATCCACCCATACAGAACATAGAAGCCTACCCAGGTATGGACCCTTTAGATCCCTATTACCAAGATGATTATATTAGGGAAATATTAGAGGATCCTTACCAATTTCATGAACTGTCACCCCCATATCAGGAAAACACACCCCAGATTCCAAACCCAGTCTGAGAACCTGCACCCCCAATAAGTGCAGAAAACGTTCAAGAACTTAGGACTTTTGGGGAGGAAATTCTGGAGAGCAGTGAAAGAATGCGTCAGGTAGGAGAGCGTCTCGTATGGAAATACGATGAGCGCAATATGGATTTTTGGATGAATCCATATCCATGAATGTGAGAATGGAGGAAGTGGTAGTAATAATAATATAATAAAATAAAATAAGATATGTGTGTACGGATGCATATTATTATTTTATTTCTGTTGGTATTGTAATCTTTAATTCTGTACTAGTGTGTAATAGACGCATAGTATATGAAAAAGAGTATAGTCGCAATAATCGACGGTTTTGGTTAAATTGCGTGTTATGTGAATTATAATATTACTTATTATCTTGTGATATTAATATGGGATAAATGTTTAAAATTTAGATGGCCGACGAAGGAAATCAAGGAAATCTGAATAATGATAACCAGAGTAACATTAACGTGATTAATGATAATCCGAGCATCCATAACAACGAAAAACAAATGGATAATAGTGTCGTTCAACATATAGTGGCACAAGGAATCATAGATGCTATGCCATTTATACTTCAAACTGTTAAAGATGCTGAAAATAAAAGTAAACATAGCAGTAAGCGACCAAGTGAACCAGAAAACAGCGTGAACAATGGACCTGTACTTCAAATGCCTATTCCCAAAAGAAGAAGAACAGTGCCTAACGGTTGTTCTTATAAAGAATTCTGGTCTTGTAAACCAATGGAATTCTCGGGCAATGAAGGGGCCATTGCAACCCTACGCTGGATAGAAAAAACTGAGGCAGTCTTAAGAAGATAAGATAATGTTTGCTTCTAATCTGTCTAAGAATGCAGCACTAGAATGGTGGAACACTATCCTCCAGACAAGAGGAAGTGATCAAACCTATAATATGGAATGGGAAGAATTTAAAAACAAGGTAGAAAGGAAGTTCTGCCCACCCAATGAGAAAGAACAGATAGCAAACAAATTCCTAAATCTTAGAATGACTGGTGTGGATAGTAAGGGATACACTAAAATATTCTTTGAATATGCTAGGATAGTGCCAACTCTTGCTTCACCAGAACCAGTGTTAATCTCTCGTTATATTTGGGGATTAATAGGGGAGATAAGACACATAGTCAAGGCAGCTAGACCTCAAACCATAGAAGAAGCTGTAGAATTAACAAATACCTTGACTGATGAGTTAGTCCGTACTAGAGAAGAGGATCAGAGGAGGAACTTAACTCAAAGGCTTACACAAGAATTTCGTTCCGGAAATTTTAATCGTAAGAATATGGGTTCTACCTCTACAACATACTGCAAGGTCTGCAAGAAAAAGCATTCGGGAAAATGCTCCATTCTCTGCAATTATTGTAAGATGCCAAGACACAAGGAAGAAAATTGCAGGAAGAAAACCAGTAATGGATTATGCTACAACTGTGGATAAAAAGGTCATATCAGGCCAAATTGTCCAAAATTAGCTCCAGCCACAGACAACAAGAATACCAAAAATGCTAGAGCGTTAGTTAGGACTGCAGAAGAAGCCAAGATGATTCCAGACGTTATAGCTGGTACGTTTTTAGTTAATGATACATTTGCTAAGGTATTATTTGACTCTGGTGCGAACCAAAGTTTTATTAATACTTCGTTTTGCAAAATTTTAAATCAATCATTAACTAAACTACCACAAGAATGCTTAGTAGAGACAGCTAATGGGGAAACCGTTAGAATTTCTGAAATCTTGCAGGGAGCAAGTATAGAAATTTCAAATCAAAAATTTATTGCAAATCTTTATCCCATGAATCTGGTAGGATTTGATGTTGTTTTAGGAATGGATTGGTTAATAGCCAATAAAGCTAGTATTTTATGTGATCAAAAGTTAATTCAATTAAATTCACCAAAAGGTAAAACGATCACAATTAAAGGAGATAAGCCCTCTAGATCCATAAAATTCATATATGTGATGAAAACTGCAAGTTGTATAAGAAAAGGTTCTATAGTGTATTTGATTTCCATAATCACTAACACTAAAGGAAAGGATTTAAAAGATATTCCAGTAGTATCTCAGTTTTCAGATGTCTTTCCAGAAGAATTACCAGGGCAACCTCCAGACAGAGAAGTTGAATTCAGAATTCACCTGCTACCAGGAACATCACCAATTGCCAAAGCACCTTACCGTTTGGCACCTGTCGAAATGCAAAAAATGAAGAAACAATTAGATGAATTTTTGGAAAAAGGATTTATACAACCAAGTTCGTTGCCATGGGGAGCGCCGATATTGTTTGTTAAAAAGAAGGATGGATCAATGCGTATGTGCATTGACTACCGTGAATTAAACAAAGTCACGATTAAGAATTGGTACCCATTACCGACAATCGATGATTTGTTTGATCAATTGCAAGGAGCTCGATTTTTCTCTAAGATCGACTTAAGGTCAGGATATCATCAATTAAAAGTACAGGAAGAGGATATTCCTAAAACTGCATTTAGAACAAGGTATGGTCATTATGAATTTACTGTCATGCCATTTGGTTTAACCAATGCCCCAGCTGCATTTATGGACATGATGAACCGAATATGAAAGCCATATTTGGATAAATTCATAATTGTATTCATAGATGATATTCTAATTTACTCTAAGAATAAAGAGGATCATGCAAGACATTTGCACGCACTTCTAAGTCTGTTAAGAAAGGAAAAACTTTATGCTAAGTTTTCAAAGTGCGAGTTTTGGTTAGAACAGGTACAATTCCTTGGACATTTAGTCAATCATGAAGGAATTCATGTAGATCCAACAAAGATTGAAGCAATTACTAAATGGAAAACCCCTGAGTCACCAACCGAGGTTAGAAGTTTCTTAGGATTGGCTGGTTATTATAGAAGATTTATTAAACATTTCTCTAGAATAGCCATTCCCTTAACTAAGTTAACCTATAAATCTGTTAAATTTGAGTGGGGAGTAAAACAAGAAGAAGCCTTTAGAATCCTTAAGCAAAGATTAACCCATACACCTATACTAGCATTACCAGAAGGAACTGAAGACTTTGTAGTCTATTGTGATGCTTCTAGATTAGGTTATGGATGTGTATTGATGCAACGCCAAAAGGTTATAGCTTATGCATCCAGACAACTTAAGAATCATGAAGAGAATTATTCAACCCATGATTTAGAGTTAGGAGCTATAATTTTTCCTCTTAAAATTTGGAGACATTACCTTTATGGTAGTAAGTTTACCATATTCACTGATCATAAGAGTTTAAGGTATGTTTTCGGACAGAAGGAGTTGAATATGAGACAAAGACGCTGGATGGAATTTCTTAGTGACTATGACTGTGATATCCAGTATCATGAAGGAAGAGCAAATATAGTGGCAGATGCTTTAAGCCAAAAATGTCATGAAAAGCCAAGAAGGGTACGTTCTCTTAAATTAAATCTGCAAATAGATTTAAATGAACAAATAAGAGAAGCACAAGAATCAGTAATCAAGGATGATACTGAAAAATTAAAAGGTATGCTAAAAGAATTGGAACAAGGAACATATGGAATTTGGAGGTTCCATAAAAAGAGAATTTGGATACCTAAATTAGGAAACCTGCGTAACCGTATATTAGAAAAAGCCCATAAGTCTAAGTATACAATGCATCCAGGAAGTGATAAAATGTACCAGGATTTAAGGAAAAATTTCTGGTGGATAGGAATGAAAAAGGACATAGCAACCTATGTTTCTAAATGTTTAACTTGTTCACAAGTTAAAGCTGAACATCAGAAACCCTCAGGTTTATTACAGCAATTAGAGATGCCAGTTTGGAAATGGGAATTAATAACAATGGATTTTGTTACTAAATTACCCAAAACTAGGAAAGGAAATGATACAATCTGGGTGATTGTAGATAGGCTAACCAAGTCAGCTCATTTTCTACCAATGAAGGAAACAATTAGTATGGAACAATTATCTAAATTGTATGTAAATGAAATTGTTTCTTTACATGACATTCCTTTATCAATTGTTTCTGATAGAGATAGTCGATTTACATCTCATTTTTGGTCAAGTTTCCAAAAGGCAATGGGAACCAAGTTAAAATTAAGCACAGCTTATCATCCTCAAACGGATGGACAAAGTGAAAGGACAATTCAGACGATGGAAGACATGCTCAGAGCTTGTGTAATTGATTTTGGAGGTAATTAGGATGATCACTTACCTTTAATAGAATTTTCTTATAATAATAGCTATCACACAAGTATCAATGCTGCACCATTCGAAGCACTTTATGGACGAAAGTGTCGAACCCCAGTCTGTTGGGCAGAAATTGGGGAAAAGCAATTATCTGGACCTGAAATAGTACAGGAAACAACTGACAAGATTATTCAAGTCAAGGAACGACTGAAAGCAGCACGTGATCGACAAAAGAGTTATGTTGATAACCGATGCAAACCCTTGGAATTTCAAGTAGGAGATAAAGTATTGTTAAAGGTCTCTCCTTGGAAAGGAGTGGTAAGATTCATCAAACGAGGAAAACTAAGTCCCAGGTATGTTGGACCTTTTAAGATTATTAGAAGAATAGGACCTGTAGCCTATCAGCTACAATTGCCAGGGGAAATGGCAGGAATACATGATGTGTTTCATGTATCTAATCTTAAAAAGTGTTTAGCTGATGAATCATTGATAGTGCCTCTTAAGGATACAGAGGTAAATGAACAACTCAAGTTTGTAGAAAGACCTCTACAAATTGAAGACAGGAAAGTCAAGAATCTCAAACATAAAAGATTAGTTCTGGTCAAAGTGAAATGGGACTCTAAAAGAGGACCTGAGTACATATGGGAACTCGAGTCAGAAATGAAAAGGAAATATCCGCACTTGTTTCAGCAGATCTCGAGGACGAGCTCTAAAACAAGGTGGGGAGACTGTAACAACCCTCGGTAAAACCAACACCCTTATAATATTTCCGATCCTCTATTATATCTTAAAATGTCCTAATATGTCTTATATTATATTATGTATGTGAAAACCGAGCCCTAGTTATGTTATATATATATATATATATATATATATATATTAAATCAAAAACATGAAATATAGGGTTAAGGCGGGCCGCGACATACTCTACCCTTAGTTTACGCGGGCCGTATCAAGGCTGGACTTGACTTCGCTGATTTCTTAAGTTGAAGCGGGCCGCGTAAGGGTGTATAGGTCTTTGACGCGGGCCGCGACAGATCATGAAACGCGGAGACATCTGGTGCTGACACGTGTCGACATCGTGTCGAGTCTAGTAGCTGACCCAGCTAAGCTAGTATGTTGACCGGTGTTGACGCGGGCCGCGTAAGGGTACCTTGTCTTTTACGCGGGCCGCGACAGGACTAGAATCAGCAACTATATAAGAAGGCCATCAGTCTACGTTTTTCGTCGCTCATTCTCAAATCTCGAATCACAAATTCTGTAGGAAAGTTATTATAGCCAAGTATTATACCCCTAATTATCAAGGTTCTGCTCTGTTGTAAGTATTATAACCCCAGTTTCGTAATAGTTACGCTGCCCGATTGATTTAGGGTTCCGTAACAACTGTCGTGGTTCTGCCCGACGTGGTTGTTGGAATGCCGTCTCGGGGAGGGTATTATTAATAATTTCAAAGGGTTATGGTACTAATCAATGTACATTTGTATAAATTATATCCAGGAAACCCTTACGAAAAGCCTAAGACAGCAATGTGAGTTTATCCTCTTTTTGATAATCTTTTTGGTAATGTTTTACCAAACCTTAAATGTTTTACTATGAATTTTAGTAGTGATTGAGTCTTTGTAGTTATTCAATTACTGCCGGTATGTTGGGGTTTTGTATACAAAATTTTGTACTACTTGCGAGTAGTAAGTCGGGATGACAATACGTTACCATTGGACAATGAGTTAGCCAATGGGTAATATGACCCACAAGTCAGGATTGATAGTACCAAATGGAGTAATTGTGTAGACATAAACAAAGTGATCACTCTCAATACTATTCACTGTGACTTTAAACTTGATTAAATTGGGATTCACTCACCAGTATTTCCCGCTGACAAATATTTTTAAAACATGTTTCAGGTAACCCAATGTGACAGCCAATTAGTAAAAAGCCAGCTGGAAAGCACTGAAGGCTTGGGAAAATGTGGCTATAAAAGTTACCTAATAAACGATGTTTTAAATTCAATAAAATAGGGTTTGTTCCTATAAATGTATTGTAATAAGAAACTTGGGTTTTGCCCTTGTTATTTATTAATATAAAGGAAGGTGGTTTTACTCTGATAAACATTTCTTAACTATGATCCAGATGTAAATTCCGCTGCAAGACTAAACGGACTGATACCACCAAACTCTGTGATCACGTCCGCCCGTTCCCGGGGAACAGGGATCGGGGGTTGTGACATTGTGTTTTTGAAATTTTTCGATGTTTTGTATTTTTGAAATTTTTTTTAATGTTTTTGAATTTTTCGTATTTTTACTCCCCCTAAAATGCAAAAAGTATGAGAAATTAAGAAAACACAAATAAATATTTACAAAAATGATTTTCCGATGTTGGTTAACTCATGTTTTACCTCGACGCCGTTTACCAAAATTAATTTAACCAAAAATGATTTATCGAATTTTGGAAAAATCAGTTGGCATGTCGGTAATCGGTGTGGACCAAAACACATTGACAAGTTTCATATTGAAACAATAACGTCTGAGGTGATATTCAAGATCAACGTGTCTGGTCAAGGAGTGTTATACGAGATGTTAGAAAATCATAAAGCAGCTTAAATATTGAAAAGGATAGGAGAGATTAGAAATTCAAAACCGTAATCCTGCTACTACTTCGTGCATTGGCAGGAATCTGAGAGCTCTCCCAAACTGGATATCCACCCAGTGTGGATTTCAAGGTCGATTTTGCAGCTACTTCAATGAAACGGGAATTCTTTTCACAGCAACACGATGATAAACCTCCGGGTCCGGCTGGTAAGACGCAAGCAAGCATGTGGGTAAATCTTGTACACATCATCATGGTCGGTCCACACATGATGTCTTCCACATGCTTTTGCACCAGCAAAGGTCTTCGTCTTTCTCCTTTAGAAGTAGTGTGCGGTTGATCAATCCATGCCAAGGTATCCGCACACCCTGTTGGTTTGTTCAACAAACACATTTTCTTCAATCACACCGAAGAGAAAAATACCCTACACGTTCATCTTGTGGACTTCGAACTTCTTGTGGAAGAAAAAATCCATGAATCTTCAAAAAGCTTCAGACGTGCTGCAGGCGCGTACTTTTCATTGGAATCTTTCCTGTGGACCCGATCAAAACCTTCAACAATCAAATTTTGGCACATTTTTCATCTTGTCGAATTTTTCAACTTCATTCAACCACATTCTTTCACCATCATTCCTTCATCGGAATATTTGTCTTCTTTTCCTTTTCTCTCTCCATCAAAGGCAACAATATTCTCCTAGATGTAACCATGTTCCGGAGCCTTATGTCGCCGATCTTGTGCAAGGACGCTCCACTATCAACAATACTAAGACTATCAATAGTTCCTCCTGGAACATCCTGCACACTTATTCAAAGATTAGTTGGAGAGAGGGACCCAAGCCTTCACAGACTTGGGTTGTCCGTCATCATCGAGAATTGTTACATCCATTTCCCGATGATTCGGAATTGATGTAGCTCCCCGTGAAACAGTTACCGATTTTGGTTTCCAAATCTGTTTTTGTTTTTCATTTTTAACTTCTAACTTAACAGACTCTGTTTGGATAACCTCTGGTTTTAAAGCCTTTTCAACTTATTTTCTTTGTTTCTTTTTCTGTTTCTTTTCTCGTTGTTTAACAAGACGAGGGTCCTGTTTTGGTGAAACAGATCTTTTATGGTAACAATTACCACGGGGGCATCAACTTTTGCCTTTCCTTTCATGAGATATGGACAGTTTCTGACAATGTGCCCATACTCACTGCATTCAAAGCATGATCTCCGCTCAACAAACCTCGGAGTATCATGACGGTGATAACTTGATGATGAACTTTGTGATCTCGGGGTACTTGGTCCTACATCACAACAGTTTGTGTGTTGTGTGTAGTTGTTTTGACTGTTTCTTTTCAAAAAAATTTGTTGCATAACAAAATCTGTGTTTGATTTGTTTTCAAAAGATTCAATTTTATTAGTCCCTCGAGACTTCACGAAGTTTATCTTTTGACATCTCTTCTTGTTTTGAGCTCTTTTTCCCTTTCTCTTTCCTTGATTAACGTGATTTTGCTTTTGTCGAACTGGAAGTTTTTTATTTCCATATTGTTTCCGAACTTCGGCTTTTGGGATAGGAGTACACTGAGTTTCTACAACTCTTGGGCTCGACTTTCCCAAAAACTTACTGGTTGAATCCTCAAACACTTTATCAATCAAGGATTGATTAACATTCTTGATTGGGAAATCCTTGTCTGAATATATCTTATCAGATCCAATCAACGTGTAAAGCAAATTCACGCTTTCTAAACTCTCAGACTCTTGCACAGACGTGGACTCAACCAGAATAGTCTTAGTAGGTTTTGTGGGAGGATCACACAGAATATGATTCTCGAGAGGTATGTCCTCTTCTTTGATAACCGCATCAGACTGTACTGAGTTAGTATCGTCGGATTCATCATCTGAAGAATCAGCATCCTCAACAATGACTGGAGGATCCTGATTTTGTTCAGCAGTTGATACTTTTGTATCTGCTGACACATCTGAATCTGATGATACTTCCTTTTTGTAACCGAGCCCAGCTGCAAATTCCTCAACGTCTAATGGAACTGATGGCTCAAAGTGAGGCTTATTCTCCTCATCAGGCATAGCGGTATAATTGTGTCTAACAGGTGGTGGACACTTCTTATATCCAATGCACGTGACATCTTCTTTCTTTTTATGTATGTCAATGATGTGTTCTAGCACATACCTCTAGTTTGAATAACTATCTAACTTAAGCTGGATCGCCTCACTTTCACACTTAACACAGGCCAATTCTTTTTGTGTTTCCTCGAGCCTATTGATGTAATTGTTTATTGCAGTTTGTTTTCTTGAAACCATTTTTGTTAGCTCGGACTTATCTTCCTTCAGTGTGTCAATTATCTTTTTAAATTCATTTTCATGATTTTTGTGAAACATATTGGCCTCTGTGCACTTTGAAAGATCCACGATCAAACTTTGATTATGGATAAATGTCACGTCGTACTTGCTTTGCAAATTGTCATATTTGCTTTGCAAATCAGACAATTTAGCATTTAACTCAACACAATTATCACACCTATCAGAACTTGGTTTATCGACACATACCTGACTGGATTCACTCTCAGATAGTGACTTATTTGCCTCAGAATCAACAACCTCCCTCGATGATTCATATTCTGATCCATCCTCGCTTGAACTTGTACCATCTTCAACTGAGGTTGTAACATCTTCAACTGAGCTACCGTCATGTTCAGAACTGTCATCATTTCCCGAGGACTCACTATTGTTGACATCCTTGACAATTTTGGCATAAAACGCCGTTCTTGTTTGACCATTGTTGTTTGGATCATGAAATGATGGTACTCTAGTAGACAGATAGCTTTGCTCTGTGGCAACTGGTTGTGGTGTTCCATACATATCGGTTCTTGAGACAAAAGTCGTTTGCTCTGAGGCAACTGGTTGTGGTGTTCCATACATATCGGTTGCTAAACCCTTTCTCGTATACATGTTATTTGACGGTTTGGGATACTGAAACCAAGATGGCACTGAACCCTTTTGCGTATACAAATTGTCCGCATTTGAATCTGGAATCCAACGACCATACATATTTGTTGCCATTTTCGGTTTACTTTGATGAGAAGGATCATTTGAAGATTGAGATCCTAAAAGTGCTTGACCCCAAAGGTGTGTACTCATGGTGAACTGGAAAACAACAACTTAACAGGCGACTGTGAACTTTCTGTAGGACTTCTGTGAAAGACTGAGAAACCACGAAAGATGATTTCCACTAAACACCTGAGCCCAAACCCAATGGTAAACCACTAATGACAGTTTGAATAATATATATCCCACGAAAAATGTAGACCAGCGAATAATTAACAACTCACTTCGTTGATTTTTTTTTTTTTAAACTGGCTCACAAAAAAAATTGTTTTCAATTTCCACTAAAGTTGTTACCCAGCCCAAATGATAGAATGAATAAAAGCCCAAGTATTAAAACCATAAGAGATCTGATGAGGCCCAATTGATTAGCGAATAATCCCAGCCCAGACTAATACCCATATTAATATTTCCTGAAAATAAGAATGGATTGCAAGCCCACTTAGAATGGACTAAGTCCAAATAAAATACAAGTCAAACCAATGCTTCCTCATGTGCCTGAAGTCCACGAAGAGTTATATGTTTTTTTTTTTTTTTTTTTTTTTTTTTTTTTTGTGAATGAGATTCTGGTCAAGCAAAACTTGGTCACTAAAAACAAAAAGAAAAGCAATGCTGTTTCAAAATAAAATAAAAGGAAATTTGTTTCGATGGGTATTAAAAAGCTGTTTCACAACTAAACAAAAAATGTTGTTTCAATAGGATGTCAAATCACAGGGCTCTTTCATCCTAAGATCAAACGTAGTGGGGCGCTATGGCCCCCCATAGCGCCGGAAAACGCCTCGGAACACCGCCACGAAGGGCAGTATGAATGCCAAATTGAGGTGGGGCGCGAGGATTATAGCGGCGTTTTGATTGTTTAAAGGTTTTGGTTTATACATGTTTGGTCCCTGCAAATCAGAGAGGAAGCAGTATAGGTCCTGCAAATCGGAGAAGAAGACCGAGAAGAAGCCGGAATTTCAGCCGGAAAGTCGGCCGGAGAAGAAGACAGAAAAGAAGAAGAAGGAGGCACCTATTTTAGTTTTAAAGTTTTACACATTTGGTCCCTGCATTTTCTCAAATATTTAAAATTGGTTTTAAACTTGTTTTTCTCTTATTTTTAACATTAAAAAGCTGGCAATTTTTTGTTTAATTTTAATTTAAAAAAGTCAGAAATTAATTAAAAAAATTGAAAATTAATTAATTGAGTAATGATGAGGTAGGCGCTTTATGACTACGGGCTCTAGTGACATAACGCCCCATAAAGCCCCTGTGTGACGTGGACGTGTCGCATAACGCTCACAAAGGGGCTTTATGACTACCGATGGCCTAATAAGACAAAGTCTGCAAACATCAGACAAAGAAGTGCACAGTTCTGCTCCACCAATATGTCATCCAATAACATTCCAGATCTAATAGAACTTTTCCGGTTATCCTTCCCGGTGACCAAGCTCGCCGGAAAAAATGGTGGATGAATTTTCAAGTTAAAACTCAAAACAATTTGTACTTTCGATAATCTCCAACGCTTTTCAACAAGTTTTGAACAAAAACGACACCAAACAACAACGATTTTCGAGTTTTAATTCGTATTTTCAGTAAAAAAAAACTGGGTTTTGATTTTTTTCCAAGAAAAGCTCAAAGCCCACTTGAAAATCGCACCGGAAACTCGGTTTTCAACAAGAAATCAAGCCTTACGCTCTGATACCACTTGTAAGTCCCGATATGGATCGTCGGACTAAGATGATTTCTTGTTTCGGATGCCGTAACGAGTGCGGAATCCTCGTTGCGACACAAACCGAGTGAGAGAGAAAGCACAATAAAAAGATTCAACGTTTAAAGCTTCAATGTATTCAACCAGAATAGTTACAAAGTACAAAGTTTAACAAGAAACCCTCTAAACTTATCTGGTGTGCGTTCTCGTTCTCTGCCTTATCTGTTCTGCAATAAGTTGCTGTTATACTCAAACCTAATCTACTGGCCACGAAACATACTGGGCCCAACATAAAGCCCATGAAGAGTAAGGGTTCGTGGCTTAAAGTTTCATCGCAAGCATGAAGGACGAACCTTAAAGGGTTCGTCGAGGTGACCCTTCGTGAGGAACCATAATAGGCTTCGTCATGCACGGAGGGTTCGTCATTGTAAGGCTTCGTCACACATGACTCTTCGTAGACCAGTCACTTCCATGCAAACATATGTTAAAAGATGACATCAAGTAGTCTTCATAGTCAACGAACCTTCAAGTTCTTTGGAATTCATTTATCACATTATATTAAAAGATGACATCATGGTGATGTCATGGTGATGTCAACTCGTGGTTCTTCGTGCTTCGCGAGTCGAACTCTGGGGCGCACGACGGAGGAATGTCATGACATCGGGCTTGAACCGAACCTAACCGAGTCAAACCCAACCGAGTCGAACCGAACTGAGTCGCATCCACAAAGTGCATCAACAGTACGTGATGTACGTTAAGCCGTAATGTACATTACACTTTCTCTCTATATATATAGGGTCAGGATCATTTCAGAACTCTAAATAATTGCAGAACTTACAGAACTCCTAATAAACAATCATTCTACTAATATCTTTTTATATTTAACATTGTTTAAGGGTATTTTTTTATCATTTATTATGATTCCATACGTGTTAAGAGTAGTTTTATCATTTTTTCATATGTAATTTTATAATTACATATACGTAAATTGATTCATTTACACATATGTAAACTAGTTCATTTACACATATGTAAATTAGTTAGAGTGAATTGCAAATTTTGTCCTTTATCTATATATCACATTGCAGGCTGTGTCCTTTGTCTTTAAAATTGATGAGTTTTGTACTTATTGTTTTAAAATCTTACACTGTATGTCCTTTAGCCTTAACCGAGTTAATTTTTTCTGTTAAATCAGGTAACAAAAGGGTATTTTAGTCTTTTTAACCTATTTAGTTAAAAATACATTAATAAACAAAACAAAATTAAATTTAAAAGACTAATATAATATTACGCACAAACCTCTCTCTCCACCTCTCTCTCTCTCTACCCCTCTCTCTCTCTCATCGGCCCTTCACCGCCACCATCAACCACCACTGCCACCCATCCCCACCAACCACCACCTCCACAACCATCATAATCACAAAATCAACATTTTCAAGCGTCTTTTGCCAGCATCACAAAATCAACACCAAACTTTTTTTTATAAATCAATAAAAATCCTAATTCTTAAATTTCAAAATTACTTTGCATTTTCTGCACATATATTATATATCTAAACTAAAGAACACAACTTGTCACTCCACACCCAAAATGGCAACATCAACCCCATTTATCCATTTATACAAACTCTCGATCCCTATTTATCCATTTACACAACACCAGATCCATGCAACCCACTTCCAGATCCTTAAACCCCCCCACTCCAATTCTAATTCCACTGAAAAACCCCCAATTCTTGAACCTAAATCAACCTATCTAGAACTCCTCAACGACGACTCAACTTCGAAAAATGAAACTGGGTATGTTGAATATGACGACCTTGGCGCAGATGATGGTTGACGATGACGGTGGTGCTAATGGTGGTTGATGATGACGGTAGCGCTGATAGCGGTGGTGGTTGTGGAAACAAGTTGCGGTGGCGCAGATGGTGGTTGGTGTTGGTTGTGGGGGCGTTGTAGTGTAGAGGAGGGCTGTTGTGGTGGTGGTGGAAGAAGGGCTGTGGTGGTTGTACAGAGAGAGAGAGAGAGATGAAGTAGAGAGAAGAAAAGTCTTAGTTATTTGTTTAGAGAGAGAAAGAGATGACTTGATATATACTTCTTTAATTTTTTTCTTTAAAATGTTTTTTTAATTAATAGGGTAAAAAGACAAGTATACCCTCATGTGTCTTGCACATGTTTTAGTTTAACAGAAAAACTTAACTGAGTTAGGGTAAAAGGACGTACCATGTAAGATTTTAAAACAATAAGTACAAAACTCGTCAATTTTAAAGATAAAGGACACAGCCAGCAATGTGATATATAGATAAAGGACAAAATTTGCAATTCACTCAATTAGTTATTACACATAAATAATCTGGTTTTTCATATATGTAATCATATAAATGCATATAATATATCCTCAAATAATGTTAAATATAAAAATATATAAATGAAATAATTGTTTATTAGTGGTTCTGAAAGTTCTGTAATATTTAGAGTTGTGAAATGAACCCAACCCTATATATATATATATATATAGAAACGGAATCAGGAGAAAACGCTCAAAAGTGTGAGAACGGTGAGAACGCTTCCTGGCCCAACACGTGTCACGCCGCTTAGAGAAGGGCGGAGGGGCTTTTTTGTCCTTTCATCTTTCTTTTTTTAAACGCGTGTCACTTCGTCTTTCCATTTTTTTAGCGTTTAATAAATACGCGGCTTTTTTATTGTTTTTAGATCAAAATCATAGTAAATATTTTGTCGTTTTAAGTATTGTTTTGGCGTTTTTATTGTTTTTTAGATCAGGATGCAGGCCTTTAATGTAAAAAACATCAGTAATTTTCTTGATTTTATTATATCAAGTGTGTTGCCTTGTAGGATACAAGCCTATAATGTGACCGGCAATTATGGCGTTTTTAAAAGATAAATAAATTTCAATTTTCCATGTAGTGGCATTAATATAACTATAATGTTTGGCAATAATGATACCGTCTCTTTATTTTACTGTTTCTTTCAATTTTCATCTCTCAATTAGTGTTGATTTTTCCAGTAATACTTTGTTTGCATTTTTTGGCGTTTTATATGCAACATCGTGCTTTGCTAGTGTCGCAACCCCCGATCCCTGATCCCCGGGAACGGGCGGACGCGAGCTCAGAGTTTGGTGGTATCAGGTTTATTTAATCTCGTAGCGGAATTTACATCAGGACCGTAGTTAGGAAATGTTTATCAGAGTAAAACCACCTCATTTAATATTAATAAACACATGGGTAAAACCCAAGTTTCTTATTACAATATATTTATAGGGAATGAACCCTATTTTATTTAAATTTAAAACACCGTTTATTTGGTAACTTTTATAGCCACATTATCCCCAAGCCTTCAGTGCTCTCCAGCTGGCTTTTTATTAATTGGCTGTCACATTGGGTTACCTAAAACGCGTTTTAAAAACATTTGTCAGTCGGAAATACTGGTGAGTGAATCCCAGTTTAATCAAGAAAACATTTTATTAATTAAAACAGTATCGAGGACGATTACAATGTTTATGTCTACACAATTACTCCATTTGGTACTATCAATCCACTGACTTGTGGGTCATATTACACATTGGCTAACTCATTATCCAATGGTAACGTACAGTCATACTCGACTTACTACTCGCAGGTAGTACAAATTTTGTATACAAAACCCCAACATACCGGCAGTAATTGAAGACTACAAAGACTCAATCGCTGCTTAATTACATTGTAAAACATTTAAGGTTTTGTAAAAACAGTTAATAAAAAGGAGATTACTCACATTGCTATCTTAGGCTTTTCGTAAGGGCTTCCTGAATATAATCTATAATTTATACAAATGTACAATGGTTAGTATCATAACCCTTTGAAAATATTAATAATACCCACCCCGAGACGGCATTCCAACAACTACGTCGGGCAGAACCACAACAGTTGTTACGGAACCCTAAATCAATCGGGCAGCGTAACTATAATAAAACTGGGGTTATAATACTTACAACGGAGCAGAACCTCGCTAATTAGGGGTATAATACCCGTGTATTATAACTTCTCTACAGAATTTAGATTGAGAATTGAGATTGTGAGCGACGAAAAACGTAGACTGATAGCTTTCTTATATAGTTGCTGATATTGACTCTCACGCGGCCCGCGTAAGGTAAGGCTAAGCCTTACGCGGCCCGCGTCAACACGCGGTCAACATATAGCTTAGCTGATTCGATACGTAGGTCCGCCACGATGATGACACGTGTCATCACCTGATGTCTCCGCGTTTCATGATCTGTCGCGACCCGCGTCAACTTAGACGAGGTCTTACGCGGCCCGCTTGAACTACAGAAGTCAACGGAGTCAAAGTCTGGTCTTGATACGGCCCGCGTGAGCTTGAGGTGAGATCTTACGCGGCCCGCCTCAGCTTACTATTTCTTGTTTTTTATTTATTTTATAAACTATAACATAATTTGGGCTCGATTTTCACATACGGGGTGTAATATAAGACATATTGGGACATTTTAAGATATAATAGGGTATTGGAAATATACTGAGGGTGTCGGTTTTACCGAGGGTTGTTACATTCTCCCCACCTTACTTTAGAGATCGTCCTCGAGATCTACTGAAAAAATGCGGATATTTCTTTTGCATTTCTGACTCTAGTTCCCATGTATACTCAAGTCCTCTTTTGGAGTCCCACTTCACTTTGACTAGAACTAGTCTCTTATGCTTGAGATTCTTGACTTTCCTGTCTTCAATCTGTAGAGGTCTTTCTACAAACTTGAGTTGTTCGTTTACCTCTATATCCTTAAGAGGTACTATCAATGATTCATCAGCTAAACACTTTTTAAGATTAGATACATGAAACACATTATGTATTCCTGCCATTTCCTCTGGCAGTTGTAGCTGATAGGCTACAGGTCCTATTCTTCTAATAATCTTAAAAGGTCTAACATACCTGGGACTTAGCTTTCCCCATTTGATGAATCTTCCCACTCCTTTCCAAGGAGAGACTTTTAATAACACTTTATCTCCTACCTGAAATTCCAATGGCTTGCGTCGGTTATTAGCATAACTCTTTTGTCGACCACGTGCTGCTTTTAGTCGTTCCTTGACTTGAATAATTTTGTCAGTTGTTTCTTGCACTATCTCAGGTCCATATAGTTGATTTTCCCCAATTTCTGCCCAACAGACTGGGGTTCGGCACTTTCGTCCATAAAGTGCTTCGAATGGTGCAGTATTGATACTTGTGTGATAACTATTATTATAAGAAAATTCTATTAAAGGTAAGTGATCGTCCCAATTACCTCCAAAATCGATTACACAAGCTCTAAGCATGTCTTCCATTGTCTGAATTGTTCTTTCGCTTTGTCCATCTGTTTGTGGATGATAAGCCGTACTTAGTTTTAACTTGGTTCCCATTGCCTTTTGGAAACTTGACCAAAAATGAGAGGTAAATCGACTATCTCTATCAGAAACAATTGATAAAGGAATGCCATGTAAAGAAACAATTTCATTTACATACAACTTAGCTAAATGTTCCATACTAATTGTTTCTTTCATTGGTAGAAAATGAGCTGACTTGGTTAGTCTGTCTACAATCACCCAGATTGTATCATTTCCTTTCTTAGTTTTGGGTAATTTAGTAACAAAATCCATTGTTATTAATTCCCATTTCCATACTGGCATTTCTAATTGCTGTAACAAACCTGAGGGTTTCTGATGTTCAGCTTTAACTTGTGAACAAGTTAAACATTTAGAAACATAGGCTGCTATGTCCTTCTTCATTCCTATCCACCAAAAATTTTTCCTTAAATCCTGATACATTTTATCACTTCCTGGGTGCATCGTGTATTTAGACTTATGGGCTTCTTCAAGTATACGATTACGCAGGTTTCCTAATTTAGGTATCCACATTCTCTTTTCATGGAATCTCCATATTCCATATGTTCCTTGTTTTAATTCTTTTAGCATACCTTTTAATTTTTCAGAATCATCCTTGATTACTGATTCTTGTGCTTCTCTTATTTGATCATTTAAATCTACTTGCAGATTTAATTTAAGAGAACGTACCCTTTTTGGCTTTTCATAATATTTTCGACTTAAAGCATCTGCCACTATATTTGCTTTTCCTTCATGATACTGGATATTACAATCATAATCACTAAGAAATTCCATCCAACGTCTTTGCCTCATATTCAACTCTTTTTGCTTGAAGATATACCTTAAACTCTTATGATCAGTGAATATGGTAAACTTACTACCATAAAGGTAATGTCTCCAAATCTTAAGAGCAAAAATTATAGCTCCAACTCTAAATCATGGGTTGAATAATTCTCTTCATGATTCTTAAGTTGTCTAGATGCGTAAGCTATAACCTTTTGTCTTTGCATCAATACACATCCATAACCTAATTTAGAAGCATCACAGTAGACTATAAAGTCTTCAGTTCCTTCTGGTAATGCTAGTATAGGTGTATGGGTCAATCTTTGCTTAAGAATTCTAAAGGCTTTTTCTTGTTTTACTCCCCATTCAAACTTAACAGATTTACAGGTTAACTTAGTTAAAGGAATGGCTATTCTAGAAAATTCTTGAATAAATCTTCTTTAATAACCAGCCAATCCTAAGAAACTTCTAACCTCAGTTGGTGATTCAGGGGTTTTCCATTTCGTAATTGCCTCAATCTTGGTTGGATCTACATGAATTCCTTCATGATTAACTAGGTGTCCAAGGAATTGTACCTGTTCTAACCAAAATTCACACTTAGAAAACTTAGCATAAAGTTTTTCCTTTCTTAACAAACTTAAAAGTGTGTGCAAATGTGTCGCATGATTCTCTTTACTCTTGGAGTAAATTAGAATATCATCTATGAAAACAATTATGAATTTATCCAAATATGGCTTACATATTCGGTTCATCATGTCCATAAATGCAGCTGGGGCATTGGTTAAACCAAATGGCATGACAGTAAATTCATAATGACCATACCTCGTTCTGAATGCGGTTTTAGGAATGTCCTCTTCCTGTACCTTTAATTGATGATATCCAGACCTTAAATCAATTTTAGAGAAAAATCGAGCTCCTTGCAATTGATCAAACAGATCATCGATTCTCGGTAATGGATACCGATTCTTAATCGTAATCTTGTTTTTTAATTCACGGTAATCAATGCACATACGCATTGATCCGTCCTTCTTTTTAACAAACAGTATCAGTGCTCCCCATGGCGACGAACTTGGCTGTATAAATCCTTTTTCTAACAATTCGTCCAATTGTTTCTTTAATTCTTGCATTTCAGCGGGTGCCAAACGATAAGGTGCTTTGGCAATCGGTGATGTTCCTGGTAGTAGGTGAATTCTGAATTCAACTTCTCTGTCTGGAGGTTGCCCTGGCAATTCTTCAGGAAAGACATCTGAAAACTGAGATACTACTGGAATGTCTTTTAGTTCTTTTCCTTTAGTGTTAGTGACTATAGAAATCAAATACACTATAGAACCTTTTCTTATACAACTTGCAGTTTTCATCACAGATATGAATTTTGTGGGTCTAGAGGGCTTATCTCCTTTAATTGTGATCGTTTTACCTTTTGGTGAATTTACTTGAATTGACTTTTGATCACATAAAATATTGGCTTTATTGGCTATTAACCAATCCATTCCTAAAACAACATCGAATCCTGCCAAATTCATGGGATAAAGATTTGCTATAAATTTCTGATTCAAAATTTCTACACTTGCTCCCTGCAAGATTTCAGAAATCCTAACGGTTTCTCCATTAGCTGTCTCTACTACGCATTCTTGTAGTAGTTTAGTTAATGACTGATTTAGAAATTTGCAAAACGATGTATTAATAAAACTTTGGTTTGCACCAGAGTCAAATAATACTTTAGCAAAAACATCATTAACTAAAAACGTACCAGCAATGACATCTGGAATCATTTTGGCTTCATCTGCAGTCAGAACAAATGCTCTAGCATTTTTAGTAGTCTTGTTGTTTGCAGCTGGGGTCAATTTCAGACAGTTTGGCCTGATATGAACTTTTTCTCCACAGTTGTAGCAATATCCATTACTGGATTTCTTCTTGCAGTTTTCTTCCTTGTGTCCTGGCATTTTGCAATAATTGCAGAGAGTGGAGCATTTTCCCGAATGCTTTTTCTTACAGACCTTGCAGTATGGTGCAGAGGTAGAACCTGTATTCCTACGATTGTAATTCCCCGAACGGAATTCTTGAGAAAGCCTTTGGGTTAGGTTCCTTCTCTGGTCTTCTTCTCTAGTACGGACTAATTCATCAGTCAAGGTATTTGTTAATTCTACAGCTTCTTCTATGGTTTGTGGTCTAGCTGCCTTGACTATGTGTCTAATCTCTCCAATTAATCCCCAAATATAACAAGAAATTAACACTGGTTCTGGTGAAGCAAGAGTTGGTACTATTCTAGCATATTCAAAGAATATCTTAGTATACCCCTTACTATCTACACCAATCATCCTAAGATTTAGGAATTTGTTTGCTATCTGTTCCTTCTCATTTGGTGGGCAGAATTTCCTTTCTACCTTATTCTTAAATTCTTCCCATTCCATATTATAGGTTTGATCACTTCCTCTTGTCTGGAGGATAGTGTTCCACCATTCTAGTGCTGCATTCTTAAACAGATTAGAAGCAAACAGTATCTTATCTTCTTCAGCGCACTTGCTTATCCTTAAGACTGCCTCAGTCTTTTCTATCCAGCGTAATGTTGCAATGGCCCCTTCGTTGCCCGAGAATTCCAATGGTTTACAAGACCAGAATTCTTTATAAGAACAATCATAAGGCATGGTTCTTCTTCTTTTGGGAATAGGCATTTGAAGTACAGGTCCATTGTTCACGCTGTTTTCTGGTTCAATGGGTCGCTTACTGTTATGCTTACTTTTATTATTCGCTTCTTGAATCGTTTGAATAATAAAAGGCATTGCATCTATAATTCCCTGTGCCACAATGTGTTGAACTGCACTATTGTCCATTTGGTTTTCGTTGTTATGGATATTTGGATTCTCATTAACCACGTTAATGTTACTCTGGTTATCGTTATTCAGTTTATCTTGATTTCCTTCGTCGGCCATCTGAATTTTAAACATTTATCCCATATTAATATCACAAGATAATAAGTAATATTGCAATTTACATGACACACAATCTAGCCAAAAACGTAGATCATTGCTACTTGTACTCTTTTTCATATACTATGCGTCTATTACACACTAGTACAGAAATAAAGATTACAATACCAACAGAAATAAAATAGTAATATGCATCCGTACACACATATTTTATTTTATTTTATTATATTATTATTACTACCGCTTCCTCCATTCTAACATTCACGGATATGGATTTATCCAAAAATCCATATTGCGCTCATCGTATTTCCATACGAGACGCTCTCCCACCTGACGCATCCTCTCACTGCTTTCTAAAATTTCCTCCCCGAAAGTCCTAAGTTCTTGGACGTTTTCTGCACTCATTGGGGGTGCAGGTTCTAGGACTGGGTTTGGAATCTGGGGTGCAGGTTCCTGATATGGGGGTGACAGTTCCTGAAATCGGTAAGGATCCTCTAAAATTTCCCTAATATATTCATCTTGGTAATAGGGATCTAAAGGGTCCATACCTGGGTAGGCTTCTATGTTCTGTATGGGTGGATAATCCTGGATAGGGTAACGTTGCACAAAATCCCTATTATCGTCCCACCAGGGGTCGTAATTTGGATCTAGAGGGTTTGGCGCAGGTACCCTAGGGATTTCTTCTGGGTTAAAGTCATGCACCTCCACTTGGTTTGCCTGGTTTTCGATCTCCATGGGTTGTTCTGGGTTTTGTGGTTGTGGGGCTACTAGTTGTTCCAGACTTGGGTCAGCAGCAGTTGTAGCTAAGATATGGAAATTAGCTAGGCTTCTATTAAGCATATCTTGAGTATGGGCATCTGTCTCTCGCTTAATAGCTGCTAAAGCCCTTTGCTGTTGTAGTTTTCGCATTCTCTTCCTACGAGCAAAAGCTTCTTTACTGAACCATCCTCGTTTCTTATTAGAAAATGGTTCTTCAGATTTAGCTCTAAAGGCAAATATCCCGTCTTCCTGATCAGCAGTATACCCAGAAAGGGCAGGCTGTGATGATGTACCTTCACTCCTAGGTGAATCAGATAACTGACGATTCACGTCTGATGGTCCTTGATCACTCATACTGAAAACTAACAGATAGTCAAATAACACATAACACATAATTACAGTTACGCACGTATTTCCGTAATTATTTCCTAACACAAAATTTAGAATTTAAGTGTCAGCAGAACACTTCTTTGGCTCAGACCAGTGGCTAGGCTCTGATACCACCTTCTGTCGCAACCCCCGATCCCTGATCCTCGGGAACGGGCGGACGCGAGCTCAGAGTTTGGTGGTATCAGGTTTATTTAATTTCGCAGCGGAATTTACATCAGGACCGTAGTTAGGAAATGTTTATCAGAGTAAAACCACCTCATTTAATATTAATAAACACATGGGTAAAACCCAAGTTTCTTATTACAATATATTTATAGGGAATGAACCCTATTTTATTTAAATTTAAAACACCGTTTATTTGGTAACTTTTATAGCCACATTATCCCCAAGCCTTCAGTGCTCTTCAGCTGGCTTTTTTTTAATTGGCTGTCACATTGGGTTACCTGAAACGCGTTTTAAAAACATTTGTCAGTCGGAAATACTGGTGAGTGAATCCCAGTTTAATCAAGAAAACATTTTATTAATTAAAACAGTATCGAGGACGATTACAATGTTTATGTCTACATAATTACTCCATTTGGTACTATCAATCCACTGACTTGTGGGTCATATTACACATTGGCTAACTCATTGTCCAATGGTAACGTACTGTCATACTCGACTTACTACTCGCAGGTAGTACAAATTTAGTATACAAAACCCCAACATACCGGCAGTAATTGAAGACTACAAAGACTCAATCACTGCTTAATTACATTGTAAAACATTTAAGGTTTTGTAAAAACTGTTAATAAAAAGGAGATTACTCACATTGCTATCTTAGGCTTTTCGTAAGGGTTTCCTAAATATAATCTATAATTTATACAAATGTACATTGGTTAGTATCATAACCCTTTGAAAATATTAATAATACCCTCCAACAACTACGTCTGGCAAAACCACGACAGTTGTTACGGAACCCTAAATCAATCGGGCAGCGTAACTATTATAAAACTGGGGTTATAATACTTACAACGGAGCAGAACCTCGCTAATTAGGGGTATAATACCCGTGTATTATAACTTCTCTACAGAATTTAGATTGAGAATTGAGATTGTGAGCGACGAAAAACGTAGACTGATGGCTTTCTTATATAGTTGCTGATATTGACTCTCAGGCGGCCCGCGTAGGGTAAGGCTAAGCCTTACGCGGCCCGCGTCAACACGCGGTCAACATATAGCTTAGCTGATTCGATACGTAGGTCCGCCACGATGATGACACGTGTCATCACCTGATGTCTCCGCGTTTCATGATCTGTCGCAACCCGCGTCAACTTAGACGAGGTCTTACGCGGCCCGCTTGAACTACAGAAGTCAACGGAGTCAAAGTCTGGTCTTGATACGGCCCGCGTGAGCTTGAGGTGAGATCTTACGCGGCCCGCCTCAGCTTACTATTTCTTGTTTTTGATTTATTTTATAAACTATAACATAATTTGGGCTCGGTTTTCACATACGGTGTGTAATATAAGACATATTGGGACATTTTAAGATATAATAGGGTATTGGAAATATACTGAGGGTGTCGGTTTTACCGAGGGTTGTTACAGCTAGCATTCGTTCTCACAGTTTTTCACACTATCAGGCGTTTTGGTGTTTGTAGTTTTTGGCGTTTTATACTCAATTTTTTTAAAATAGTAGAGAATTAGATGATAAACAACAGACAATTAGATAACAAACAATAGAAAATGAAAAAAAAATTATAATCTAATTTATCATCCAAATCTTCACTGTCATTAGCCTCTTCTACTTATGACATTTTTGGCGTTTTGAACCTGTTTTTGAATACCTTATGTAGATCCTTATTTTCCTACATAACGGCCGTCTTTAGAAGATTCTTATTTTTGGTGGCATCCTTTATTGTGGTGGATATCTACTTGTTTGATGACATGTTGAAGACCAACGCCTACTCTAATGTATTGATCCCTTCATGCCATCAATATATCCATCAAGAACAAAGTGACATGATGTCATATCAGTGTCATCAGTCTCTTTATCTTGAATATTTGTCCATCTCATTCAGCAAAAGATTATAGAGATACCCAACTCAGAGAATAATCCATTTAGTGAAACTTCATTCATATCAATACTCAATATAGCAGAATCGAGGTTCTGCATCTGTGGCTTTTTTAACTATTATTTTTGGCGTTTTTAAAGTGAATGGTTTCTAGGAAATATGGCGTTTTGTTTCTGGGGTTGTGATCAGTTGATTGTGTAGAGACGTCTCTCTTATAGGATATTTTTGGCGTGTAGTTTAGGCGGGATTTTATTTATAATATATGATATTAATAAAGTAGCCGTCTTTTCAGTTACTGTGTATTTTTACCGTATTAATATATGATATTAATAGACTTTCCATCTCCCAAGTTTGGCGTTTTTGAATGGGTTTAAGTAGTTTTTGGCGTTTTTTCCATTTTTAGCTTTTATTAATTAATACTTCTGTAAATTACTTTCATTATAGTTTGGGAGTTTTTGGCGTTTTTACTCCATTTATGGCATTTCATATGCATTATGACTGTTTGGCGTTTTATTAACATAATGTATTTTTTTTTATTCTAAGTTGAAAAATACATATCAAACAACAGAAAAAGAAAATTAAAAAAATAAAAATAAAAACAATTCATCTTCCAAATCTTCATTGTCATCAATCTCTTTCTTCTTTTGAATCATGTTCGCTGGTGGTTTGACTTAGCCATGCTTGTGTTTTTGTGGCCGTTTGGAAAGACAAAATGATATGAGTTTTTTGTTTGAATATGTATCTTCAAACAACTCATTAGTGTCATTCGTCTTTTCATGCCATTAAAATATTCATCAAGAACAAAACACAGAAAACCACATAAGTTTGACCCCATCATTTTTTTGTTTATGGTTTGTCCATCTCATGCAGCAAAATGTTATTTGAGTCACAGCACCTCAGGGAAGAATGCATTATCCGAAACTTTAGCGTAGAACAATATTTGAATATACAAGAAACGATATTTGGCATTTTTGGCGTTTTACTGAGGAAATAGTGTATCTGAAAGAACCGTCGATTTTTTTGGAATCTTTGATGTTTTAGTGTTTTGGTGTTTTCTAATATGAATGGTATATAGTAGAAAATATGGCGTTTTTTGAGTAGTTGTGTTTGATGTTTTGGGGATTTTGGCGTTTGTAAGTTGAATGGTATATAGTATAAAATATGGCGTTTCAGGTTCTGGGGGTGTGTTTTTATGTCTGGGATGTTTTTGTTTATATAGCTATGTGTTTTGGTCCGTAATGGCGTTTTATTCATCAGTATGGCGTTTTGGTATAGAGGTGTAAAGACGCTTTTACCCTTAATGAGGCGCGTCCACGTAATAAAATTGATGTTATTTACGAAAACGCCACCGCGCCAATCTAGTCCATAGATTGTTTTGATCGGACGATCGATAAGCGTTCTCACCGTTCTCACACTTTCTACCGTTTTCTCTAAATCCCGACCCTATATAGGGTCGGGATTTAGAGAAAACGGTAGAAAGTGTGAGAACGGTGAGAACGCTTATCGATCGTCCGATCAAAACAATCTATGGACTAGATTGGCGCGGTGGCGTTTTCGTAAATAACATCAATTTTATTACGTGGACGCGCCTCATTAAGGGTAAAAAAGGTAAAACATCATTTCTCACATAAAACGCCGTTGAAATATAAAACGTCAAATAGATATAAAACGCCAATTTTATCACTGCGTACTTTTTTTCTGGGTTTTTTAAGCTCTCGGGCTACGAAAACACCACAAAATGTGAAACGCCATAATATATAATGCCAAGCCTTACATTCGGATAAATGTTAATTACATTTTTTGTTTTAAAAATAATATCCCACCTAAACTACGCGCCAAAAAAATCCTATAAATAGGAACGTCTCACCACCTTCCGTTTATCACACCAAAAAAACACACAAAAAACACAGTGGTTTCTAAAAAAAATACAACTCAATGTAAAACGCCAAAAAATACAACGATAGCAAACATCTTTTCTTTGATACTCAGTAATGTTCTGCATGAAGTTTCGTTGAATGATTTGTTACGTGAGTGTAGTAAAACACCAAGAACGTATATAAGACACCATAACATTGCAAATACCATTTACATTCAACCTTGTTTTCTATGTTGTTTTATTTTACAAGACACCATAATAATATGTTTTGAATTCCTAAAATAAAACACTATAGAAAACAAGATTGAAAGATTGAATGTAAATGGTATTTGTAATGTTAGGGTGTCTTATATACGTTCATGGTATTTATTTTACTGTAAAACACAACGCCTTGAATCATGATACAATTAAAACAACATAGAGAAAACAACATGGACTAAAACATCCGATTGAAATATACCTTGTTTTCTCTATATCAGTATAGCAATATGGTGCTTATATTAAATATAAAAAAACACTCGTTATTATAGTTTAATTTTTTTTTAAAGTTACGTATAAAAAGTTATTGACGTTTAAAAAAGAAGAGGGGAGCTTGCATGTGTATTGCATGTGGGTTTTTCAATTTTATCTCTAATTAGGTTTTTTATTAAATTACTTAATTGTCTTTATCCTAATAAATTAAATAATGACATGTGTACTCATCATGTTCTTTCTTATCCTTCTCATAAATCTCATCTTTTTTTAAAGGATCTTAAACTATATATACACATATATATATATATATAAGGTCGACTACTAGACCGTCACTAGTCCCTTGGCTCTCCCGGTTGCGCGTAAACCCGACCTCCACCCGTCTGAAGGCATGACAGTGGAATAATCGGTAAAACATCGCCTCCCATCCAAGACGAACCGGCACCACCCGTATTCGCTCTTCACTAGGAGAGTGGGAGTCGAACCTGGGTCACAAGTAACACCAAGTCTTTCCCCAACCACTCCACCACTACCTCATTGGCAACTTGTGCTAAGATGCCACTAAAAGAAATGAATAAATAATCGAACTTGCTAATAGCTAATGAAAGAAAAAAAAAGGTAAAGCTTTCATATAATTTAAAAGAAACTAATGAAAGAAAAAAAAGGTTAAGCTTTGGTTGCTAACTCTTGAGGCGATCTATAGTTTTTATACATCTCAACCTAAATCACATTTGTCCAAACGCGTTGAAACATCATTTTACTAACGTAAACGTTTAAAATTCGACTTACCCACCAATTTCTTCTAGTATATTAGTAAGGTGCAAGTTGACTTCTAAAGATGTATTTCTTCACTTCATTTGAAAAGTATATTAGTAAGGTGCAAGTTGACTTCTAAATATATATTTCCTCACTTCATTGGAAAAAAAAAGCCATTAACGAAATGGCTAGAACGGGTTGTATTAGCGACACATTATTTGTGTAATCTTTATGTTAATTAGTGATAATGGGGGTGAGTCAAAACCCACTTTCCCTCCAATAATAATGGAAGGAGAGAAATAACTAGTTGGTACGACAACAAACAAGGAGGAAACATCCCATTTCCGCCAGATGAATAAGCACAAAGCCAACAAGGGAAGGCTTTTCCAGAAACGAGTAAGGATGAGCCATCTCCTCATGAGCGAGACAACAATTGTTAGGCACGAAGATCGAGACAAGTCTTTAACTCGCGTGTCAAAGATAAAAAGGTTAAAGACAAAGTCAATTAATGAGACACAAGGAGACAATCTTTGGATAAGTCACTTTCAATAGAAGGAAGGTCAAAGGATTACTCGAAATGGTATGGAAGAGAAGAACATAGCTCTCGAACAAAGGAAATGACCCTGCCGCACTTCCTCTCCTAAAAAGATCACAGGTCTGCTTAAGAATGAGGGGCCTTTAGCCGCCTATAAATACCAAGCCATAGAGACACTAAAAGACACTTCGGATGCAAGACTCACACCTTAGGCTTTCCGACCATTCGTTACTTTACTCCTCCTTTGTAATTTAGCTTACTTCTCCTTTGTAATTATGTTGTACTCTTCCAGTTGTAACATGTACTCCTCCTTTATACTCATACCACTTAGCCTTGGATCTCCCAAGGTTAAGTGCTTCATCATAACAGTAATACACACTGTATTACAACTATTTAATCGTTGTAGCAATAGTTAGACACTAGATTTTCAGAGTGTTTGTTGTACTCTTTCTCTTTCTCTATTTATTTATTCTATGTGATCTATTTTGTGAAATCATGAGAATTTGAATTATTCACATGGTATTAGAGCCTCGTGGGTTGGCTCTCTATCAAACCCAAAGCAGTCGTCACCAACTCTTTCATCAGCTACGGTCGATTCTATATCCGACTACTCTATGTTTTTATTCCTTGTGTTTCGACTCCCACAGTGTGTTCAAAAGATGATAATACCTTAGCCTCCAAGCTAACCTTCACTTCATCTAGCCTACATCATGACGAATTACCAACACAAAAAAATTGTTTTGGATGACATTAAGTGTAATACCTTGTAAAATCGTATCCAATAATGTATTAACACGTGTCCTTATTCCTAAATATGCCTAATGATGGCTAGGAGGGACTATTTTTTTTTCCAAATGAAGAAAGTATGAATGTGGAGGGACTAAAAGTGTCAACATGCTAAAACTATGCCTCTGAGTGATCTTATACGGTGTCTGTATTCTCGAATGAGCCACTTGTTGGACGAGAGGAGCCGTTTGTAAAATTAATTAAAAGTTTGAGATATGGAGGTTTAAAAGTGTCAACATGTTAATTTATACCTCCGAATAACCTTTTAACGAACCGGGAGCTTAATGATGTTCGGTAGTACTCTCAAGTGCGTCAAATGTCAACTTGAGGGGCTATTTAGGCCAATTATGAAAGTGTAAAAGAGATTAAAGGTCAAGGGACTTAAACCGCCAAACTTTCAAAGTTTAAGAAGGGCGTCGCGTCGCACAACAGCTTACCTTGTTTCTCGTCGCGTAGCACGACGGCGTTGATCTGGCAGAAAGTTGTTTGCAGCTGTGAATTTTTGTTTGCAGGCCACACATACAACCAAAACTTGTTTAATTCGAAACCATGGACTTGTGACTGGTTTTGGACATGTTTTAGGACACTCGTAGGTTTCTCATAACACCTCTAGACACCTGTGATCACCTCCTTTATTCTCCACAACTATAAATAGAGGCCATGGTTCCCTTGTTGAACTTGCACCTCTTCTCATTTCATTATTCCTCTCATCTCTGGAGATTCCCAGCTAAAGGGATCTACCAAACAAGTTCTTTTTCGTGCTAAGACCACTTGTAAGTGCTCCTACCTCCTGCATTTTCGTTTATACGCTTTTTAAAGCCAAAAGTCAAACGTTTTCGATAAACGCTTTGACTTTCGGTTTAGACCTTAATGGTCAAGCCATTATTCGAGGTGAACATGGCTACGTGATCGTAATTAGGTAGGTGTTAATCCCTCAAAAGGGCACCTCCTGAAAATCACGTTTGCTTCGTCAATTGACGAGTCAAAGTTATTAATATTAAAAAGTCAAAAGGTCAGTTTTTGAAATAATCAAAAACTGATAATGTAGGTGTTCTAAAATATGTTTTAACACTTAAAAAACTTGGTAATAATTATTAGAACATGTGTAAACATGTTTGGCTCGTCAATTCCAGTCCTAGGGTCGGTTCGCAACCGAAGGTTGCAAAGTTTGACTTCTGCTTTGACTTTCGATTCTGACCCGATTCAGAATAGTTTGCTACTGAATTAAGGTCCCACTATGATCGTATTATAATGTAGCATAATCCTCTGAGGTTATATTACATGATCATAATAGTAATCTAAGTTTTATGCAAGTTTCCGTTGTTATGCCATACTTTGACTATTTTGCCTTTTTTTATTCAAAACAAAGTTTTAATCACTAATGAACTTGCAAATGATATATGTACTGATATGTTAAAGTAATTAACTTATAATGATGTTACTAAACTGATCATAAACTAAGTTTTCACATAATGTCGTAAATTATGCTTTAAAGTGACTGAAATGCCCTTTCGGCACATAGAACGGTTTTAAACATAATTTCTCATGTAAAACTCATTACCTACTAATATAATATCATAATTAGAATTATTTGGGATATCAAGTCAGTTTATAATCTGAGTTATGTACAAGTTCTTGTATTATGTCCTTAAATGACAAAAATGCCCCTTTTGGCACTTAACATGGTTTTAAATCATAATTTTTATACAAAACCTTTTACCTACTGTTATGTTATATTAAATAACATATTTCAACAGTATAAACCTGGTCATAACTTCTGTTTTTATAAAAGATTGCAAACATCGTCATTTAACGACTTAAACGCCCTTTTGGCACATAATATGGGTTTAAACCATGTTTATCAACCAAGACTTGTTACCTACTGAATTTGTAACTTATTTAAAATATTTTTACAGTGGGTACATTTTATAAACTCATATTCCCAAGTAAGATCTCAAACTATGTGTGAAATGACCAAAATGCCGCTATGGTGCATAGTTTGGTCTTAAACTATAAAACACACTGATATTATATCATAAATAAAAGTATTTTTCAAGAATGTTTATGGTCATAACATCATTTTATATGCAAGTTCCTTTTATACGTTGCTAAATGACCAAAACGCCCTTATGAGGCATAGTTTGATTTTAAAACCTTAACGAGCATACAAGTTGATATCCTACTAATATTATAACTTGTTTAAAGTATATTGCCATATAGAACTTGTTCATGACTCATCCGGTTACCCATTGTCGCTTATACGCATACGATTAAGCTTATGTAACTAGTTTACCGAAACGGGTTTAACCTTATCATTTTTATCTCAATTTCCAGAATGTTATTTGTTTACCGATATTATACAAGTCTTAGTACTTGTTGGTTTAAACTACATTCTATTCCGGTCATCGCTTAATCAAGCGTATCGTACCATTTTCAATATTTTAAGCTAGCCGGTCTAAGTCTACGACTTAAATAGGACCCGTTAGCATTCTAATTGGTTACTTATACCATCATTCCAGACTAGAGCCTTTTAGTAAATGCTACCTACACTTATCATTTGATTAACGGCTGAGTTATTATAAACTTTGCATTTTAAAGTCAAGTAGTAGCTCATGTAAATACTTTTAACCTATTTTCCCTATACGGGCTTGGAATACGGTATATTAATACCGCTTGGTCGGGTATGGGATCACATGTCAGATTGTGAGTACAAAATCCGCATAACCCATTTTAATCTGTTTTGTCTGATAACTTAAACATTGGGGGTTAACGCGGCCGTGTCCTGGATATCCTCGGCTCATTTAAGTTACTAATGGGCACGACCAAAGCACGGGGTGTAGGCATACACCCGACAGATGCTAATGCTAATGAAAATGTTTTATTACCCACAAGTTGGGGATAACTCCTTTGTGGGTTCATAAGTGGTGTGTCGGTTAATCATGTCTCATGGGCCCCATATCTATTGACAGGCATGTAAATCTGTATACAAGATTATTTTTAATTGTCATAAGTTATAAAAGATTTTCATGTGCCTTGTGCACTTAAATCAATTTTGAAATGTTTTCAAAACGTGCCGGTTGATTGTATTTACCAGTGAAAACTGACATATTTTCAAAAGACTAAGTTACGGGTACAATACGAAATAGGCTGGGAGATGCTCGGTATTCTTAGAAGGGGATCTTGCAAATCCTTTACATATGCCTATAGTCTGTTGAACATCTTTTGTATATTTTATGATCCGCTTGTGGATCTTTATTATTACGAGCCGTCTGTATATGTATTTTGAACTTTGGACATTTGGTTTGTAATAATAATTTATACTCCAAGACTTCCGATGTGCTATCTGTAAATATTGACTATGATGATATCAACCTACGTCACCATACTCCCCACTCGGGCCCACCGGGATTATGTGGAATTTCGGTATGTGACATTAAGGTGGCCACAATATTCTAAAACACATTGATGGTAGAAGACCTCATGTCAAAGAAGATCCGACACTGGAATCGTTGAGCAAGGTTTACGCTATTGTCTTACAATGGATCTAAGGAGCCGTGTCGGATAAATATTGTTTAGGATTCTGCAAAGCGAGTTCACTGTATATCAAGCCTGGACTCGCATCAAGAATATATTTCACAACAATAAGGGTGGCTCTTGGGATTTAACCCTAGAGCATGACTTCACAAATCAAATCAATGTGAAAAGAGTAGTGAATTATATACCACCAGTTCAAAGCATTTGATACCACCAATGGCCTTCAAATTTTCTTTTCATCTCCTCACACGTCCCAACAAAATGGGAAAGCAGAATGCATGATCGGACGCATTAACGAGATCCTATTATCCATACTTACACATGCTTCTCTACCCCAAAACTTAAGGGTTGAAGCCTTACACACCATTGTTTACCTCCACAATGTACTACCCACAAAACTTCTAGACTAGCACACCCCAACATTTGTATTAAATCTCCCCACCCATCCTATAACCACCTATGTGTCTTTGGGTGTGCCTGCTATACTAACCTTACCCCCACCCATCTAGACAAACATGCCCCTCGTTTCACATCATGTGTGTTTCTTTGGTACCAACTTGACTATCATGGGTATTGACGCTTTGAAACACCTATAGGTAAAGTAATTCTCTCTTGTCACATTACATTCGATGAACACCCTTTCTGTCTTTCCAAAACTCAAACCCACACACCACATGATTATATAGTTTCTTGGACACCGACCTTTTTCCAAATGTATTTCAACAGCCACATACTCACACTCTGTCACTAACCCACACACCACTACCAACCATCTCAAAGCCTCTCCTAAAACCACCAACCTCCCCTCGGCCACCTTCTTCTTGCCAGACACCACCATCCCACCTTCTCACTTATTCTTGCCGCACTCGTAGTCTCGTGCAACAGCTGTCCATAAGACACATCTGAACCCGTCTAACCAAACAACCCTACCTAATCCTCATGTTTCCTTTTCCACACCTAGGCCTACCTTTGTCCTTCAAACTATCCCTTAGGTGTTCCTTGGCCTTTTTTGACTTGACCATCATATCATCTGTTTAGATCTCAATAGTGTCCCCTAGTTTGTCTTTAAACATCATGTTTACCAACCTTTAGTAGGTGGCACCTGTATTTTTCAAACCAAAAGGCATAGCAACATTACAATAAATACTTGTTGGAGTCATGAATTTGGTGTGTCTTCCTGATCAGAAGGTTCCATTTGGATTTATTGGAATCCTAATGAGGCGTCCATGAAAGTCACCATTTAATGGCCTATTATAACATCAACCATTGAGTCGATATGTGGAAAGGTAAAAGCATCCTTGGGACAGGCTTTGTTAAGATTGATGAAGTCGACACAGACTCTCCATTTCCCATTCTTCTTTTGGACCACCTACATTAGCTAGCCATCCTGGGATTCCTCCCGTTGCAATATGCACATTGATCGAAAACAACTTTAAACATATATACATGGAAGATAATCATCCATGTTGTAAATAATTGGAACCCAAACGAGAACAGTGGCATAATACGAAACTTAAATCAAGTCGAATCCTGAGAAATAAAACCAGTTAAGTCGAACAAAACCAAAACCAAGCTTTTATTCAAAAAAAAATACTTTCGTAAAACAAATTTTCTCTAAGAATAAATTTTCACCCAAACTGCTGAAACACTAGATCCAGAACTAAGTTTTCGCCCGGCAGCAAGAACAATGCCAAAACAGCGGAAGCAAACAACTCAATAAACCAAAAGCGACGATATTAACAAATAAGAACTAACAACGAGAAGAGAAAAGTACGAACCCGAAGAGTTATTATAAACGACTGAAATTCTTTAACATACAAACCAATAGTGATACCCAAATAAAAGTTATCTCCAAAAAAAGCTAAATAGTGCTTCTGCTCCAAACAAAATGTACGAACCAACTATACCTTAAATTAAAAGCCAAATAAAAATAATCTTTAAAAATCAAATTGTGCTTCTTTTCCAACGTAACGACAACTTATGTTTCCTAGATGATGATGATGTCACCCTAGAAACAATTCATCTACCAAATCACGAGAATAGCCAGGTTGACGCCGTCATTTCCAATTTGGCCAATTGACACCTCTCGACGAGCCGTTTCCATCCACTGAAACGGCACAAAGATACCCTCCAAACGCCATCCATTTAGAAGATGACACATGTTCGACACACCCTAAAACTGCTCCGAGCCATTTCAAAAGACCAATCTTTCAGAAAGATCTCAGCCGAGCCGTTTCTCGTGGCTCTTCAACCCAAGCCGGCTGAGGACCCCAGCCGAGTACCTTTAACGAGCCAAGCCAGTTCCAAGGGTTGGAGCTGGCTTGTCATCTGCACCGTTTCCATACACACGTGGACCCACCACTGCAGCCAAGCCGTCTCAGGAACTGTTCAAGCCTTCTGAACTGACTGAAGCTGTTTCAGCTGTCTTAAGTCGTTTCAGTTGCTTCAAGTCGTCTCCGCCAGTCGATCGAGCCGTTTCAGCTACTGTTCGAGCCGTTTACATGTGGTTATATATTGCCCCTACTTTTTGTGAGTTTGTGCAATGGATCCATCTACCACACTTAAATCCCATAGTAAAATGTTATCCACTGTCCATTATTTGTTTCTCATAGATGTTTTCATGTATCACAGACAAGAAAAATTTACGAAACCACACGTATTTGTTAGTGTAAATGATGTGATTCTGAGCTTTAATTGACAACGTTCCTTCTGATATCGCTTCTCGTATTGGAGTGTACTTCTCTTTCGAAGTGTCCCCTCTACTTACCCAGTGAGTGTAGATGGAACTTACCAGTTCAAGACACATCTTTATCAATGCTAGGTGTTTTGATGCAAATTCCGGAAGCAGAAATAGATTCACTCTTACTTTACTATTTTTTCCCTGATCTCCCACCCAGTCGGAAGTAGCGGTTTGGCGTAGTTATTTGAAGACGACTTACTTCAGTGGGAACTAGCGGTTTGGCGTATTATAGTTTAAATGTTTATTTTTGTATTTTTATGTGTTATGTTTTTTATGTACTTTGTATTAAATAACAATAAAGTTTACTGATTTACATTGGATATGTTATTAAAGCAACTAACAATTGCAGAAAATTCCCATGCAAAAAAATAACATAATAAAGTAGTTGTTTCATTGGCAGCCAACAGCCGTTTAACTCAGTGTTAAACACCTATTTAATTTTTAAAAAGTAAACTTTGTTTTAACCTAACCATAATTAATTTTTAACCCACTATATATACCCCTCACCCCACCCACATCGTTCACAAAAGCTTTTTACTATCAAATCCACTGTTCTTCAATTCCACCGTTCATTAAACCCACCGTTCTTCAAACCCACCGTTCATCAAACCTGAAATGGCATCTTCTTCTCCGTGGACGGAACTAGAAACATAGCCTTATGCGAGGCATGGGAGGAGGTGGTTACCGATCCTCCGCGTCGAGGGCAGGGGGGTTGTGGGTCCGTGTGCAACGTTATTCTGCACAACTACGTGGTGCGGACCACAACCGCTCCGTCGACGCGTTATCTTCAAGGTTTCGCATCATCCGCATGGATTATGAGAGGTTCGAGCTTTTCTACAAGGTTGTGGAGTCTCAAGTGTAGGGCCTTGGTGAGGAGGACACGAAGCAAGTCGCCCTCATCAACTACCACCACGAAGTTGGACGTGATTTCAAACATGTCTCGGAGTGGGAATCTCTTAGGATCTGGTTTTAGGTTTTATTTTATTTTTTCTTTTTTTCTGGTTTATTTTATTATCTAATGTTTAATATTTATGTCTATTATATTAATATAAAATGTTTTGTTTAATTTTAGTGTATATATCTAAAAAAGTAGTATTATTGGGTTGTTTAACCGTTTGGCCTGTTTGGGCCGAAAAGCCATATCGGGCCGTTTCACCCATTGGACTATTTAGGAAAATCCCGAGAATACCCATATTTGGCCGTTTCACCATTTGGGCTGTTTGGGCCCAAGAGCCATATTGGGACGTTCATCGTTTCATCTGTTGGGCTGTTTGGGCCAAGAAAACGGATTGGGCTAAATAATTTTACCTTTATAATAAGTTTAAAATCAAATAATTTAATAAATGGTTTTATAAAATTTTACCTTTATAATAACTTAAAAATTTTAAATCTATGTTAATAAATTTAACATCTCTATTTTAAAAAATATATGGTGTTTTAAAATAGGTCAACAATATAAATATAATGTAATTAAAGTCCAATAAAGATAATGTTTTAAACATTACATTACAAATTTAACTTAAACGTTACAACATAAATATTACAACCTAAAGTCGTGAGTTAAAGATAAATTTTCAAAGTTTGAAACACGGAAAGGTGTTGAAAGTCCTCCTCGTAAAGTATTGCGTAGTCGAGCAGGGTCTCTTGAATGACCTCTTCTTCATCCAGGTTGTTCTCCTAGTTTTTTTAACGTTTTTGTACTTTCCTAGAAAACAGGAACATTTGAAGCGTAGAAAAGCGCAATGAGTCCTCATGACATCGACGCTTCGGGTCGTCTGTTGTAGGTGAATGCAAGAAAAGTTGAATACCTGCCCCCAGAACGCAGGATCAGAAGTTGAATAGGTGCCTAGATCACCAGCGGCGGCGTAGGAGACGACAACAGCTGTCACACCCCAACCGATGGCGGAAACATCGGGGTGCGGCACTAAGCGTTCAGATTGCTCATGAGTTTCCATAACACTAGATAATTCGATAGATTTAGATTGATTCAAACATCGTCTAACAAAATTCGCATCCAAATACAAATATCAAGTACAACTCTTGAAATAATTGATTCAAGTTTAATAGATTAACTAGGCGAGTTTCTAAGCATCAATCCTAGCTTGTTTCACTTGTTTCCATAGCATCCTATCAGCCTGCAACATGTATTAAAATAAAGTCAGTGCGAAATGCACTGGCGAGTATACAAGTTTCAGTATATGGCATAATAGATTCAAAAGACTCATATCCATAATGTAAATGATAACAAAATAGTTTCAGCCATGCTAGTGTTCGCAGTCCAAGTGATAGCCCAAGTGTCCCGATGCTTTGATGTTTTCCCAAGAATCAAGGAAAACTAGAATCCTCCTAACAATACCCCCGAGAATAATGGGGAGGTGCATATCCTATAGCGCTACAATTGTTAAGGCGGAACTACACACTCTGGATTAAACGTTCACATAGCATAAAGAATCAAGAATCACGAGTTTCACATACACATAGGATAGAGTTTAGATTCCAAAAGTATCAAGTTTCAAGTTTCATAGAATACATGTTGCATCCCAAAAGTTTAAAATGAAAAGGGATCGAGTATACTCACAGTGATTGCTTAACGGATTAACCGTTATTGGATCAAAGGGAGCCCTTTAGGTTTAGCCTGATTAGATTACAACAGATAAGTGTCAGACAAAACAACGAGTTTTGCGCAAAGTGTCGGATCACTCTTTGGATCGGATGGCAGTTCGTCCGATCGGATTGCCATTCGATTTAGGTGGCTGATGTGAGTGAGGGACGAATTGCCATCCGATCGGATGGTCATCCGTTCGGATGGCCATTCAATCGAATGGTTATTCGTTCCAAGGATTAGATTTCCAAAAGTTCAACTCTGGTCACTCCGATCGGATGGTCATCCGATCGGACAACAGTTCGATCGGATTGCCACTCGACGATGGCAGTTTCCAAAGTTCAAGGTTTCAAAGTATTTAAGGTTTCAAGGCACATGTCACTTCGATCGGATGGCCGTTCGATCGGACGGCAGTCCGATCAAATTGCCATTCGATCCTCATGACTTGTTCCGTTTTGCAATTTGTAAAGTTTCTAAGTTTATGGTTTAACGGTGATGACACGGTACGTCTTGAGACAATCGTATACACATCAATGTTCAGCCAGTCTGATCGGATGGGAATCACCCCAGTCCGATCAGTCGTCTGTTCTTGACTGTGTTTATGTCGGAATCCGTACTCCGGTCATCTTCTCCGGCAATCAATCCATTTTCAAACCAACTCCAGACTAATCATCAAGTCTATAGTCCGTTTGGGTCCGGATTCCACCGATCTAAGTAAAAGTTTAAGAAAAGATGAAGAAAACATAAGTTTTAGCATGAAAAGTCTAGATTTCGTCAAGATCCGCTGTAAAAACGCCTGAAATTCCTTAGATCTGAGCTAGATCTTGAACGGAATGACATCACTCAACAGTTTGTGCAAACCACCATGATGACGTCACCCTCAAGAGCACAAATCTCAGAGATTTCACAGTGAAAAGTGAGATTTCAAAGAAGAATCTCGTAGAGAATAGTGTAGTGATCAAAGATGTACAAGCATCTAGTGTAAAACGTACCGAAATCGCCGAGAAACGGAAGAAAAGTGGGAGTGCGTGCTTCTTGTTCGAAGGAGGCTGTCACATCAGTGAGAAATGATGTGACATCTCCTATTTATAGTGCAAGAAGGAGACAAAGGCGGTGTGCAGTGGATCGGATGGCAATTCGATCGAATGGCCCTCTGATCGGATGGTCATCCGATCGGATGGTCATCCGATCGGATGGTCATCCGATCGGATTGCCATTCGGTCAATCATATCCTTTCCGCGTTTCCATCTTTGTTTCTTTTGGGAGTTAGATTAAGCGTTGCGTTGCGTATTATTGGGTAATAGTATCACATAACTAGATTTCATCATTAACACCTTAGTTTCCAAGTTTCATAGATTCCGCCGGTGACAAGTCTCCAGTCTCTCGTTCAACCAAGTCTCAAGTTGCACGAGTCTCAAGAGTCAAGCACCAAAGTATCAAGTGTCAGGAATCTAGCTTCCAAGTATCAAGTATCAAGAATCAAGTCTCATAGTATTAAGTATCAAGAATCTAGCTTAAGTATCAAGAATCATAGTATTAAGAATCAGGAATCTAGATTTAAGCATCACAAGTATCAAAAGTGTCAAGTATCACATAGTTTAGGGACTAAAATCGACAATAGCTAAAAGTCTAGGGACGCAGGTGTTACAACACCAATATCTTCTTCGTCGGTACAAGAATCCTTTTTTTTTTGCAAGTTGGAACTTTGAAATGAAATTTATGTGGTTAAATGGCAACAATAATGTCTCTATTTATAGTGTTGAAATTGACCAACATTCCCCAATTTAGTCAGGTTATGATAAAACATTAAAAAGAAGAATTATTTAATAGCATTTGGGCGTGGCAAACACCGCCAAAAATACAGTTTATCGGCCATGAATCGTCTATATGACAAACATATTTGTTTAACGTCTCCAGTAATGTTAATTGGTTTGTCCGCAATGAGATGCTCCATAAGCATAAACAGATAGACAGCTTCATTGCCTGCGATTGACTTGTTAGAAATCACGTAGTTATCATTTAGCTCATGAGTTGTGCAAAATTCGTTTGCCTGTCTTTTTCCAATACCGTAAATGCACCAGCAAACCTACTAAATACACCTTGAGTTTCGTTAACCGTGGAACAATAACTACCCAATATTTGTATCCTCCACAAAGGTTTTCAAACGGGTAAAAAACTCATTCCTGGGACGCCAACTCCAATCGCACCAACAGCCATTCGTTATTGTCAATCAGCAGTCGGAAAAACACAAAATCCACGTCAAAAAGGTAGGAAATGGGTATACTTTACCATATCCATAACCAACCACGCTCTTAGGAACAGATTCTAGTAACGTGTCATAGAATTGTGGTGGAAGAATTGTCCACCGCAAATTTAACGTGGGATCCCTTTGTAGCTTTCTACTTTACCATTTCCTTCCACGTTATTTTTGCAAGCGACGCTCCTCAGCAGTCTGGAGCTTTCGGATACTGTGGAGTTTGGATTTGCATATATCTAGACAGGTTGATAAAAAAACCATTGAACGATGGTGAAGATACTGCGGCAACTGCGTACCGAATGAGACGTCAACTAGCTTTACTTTTTTACGATTCCATGTTACCTGAGACTACAAGTGACAAGTCTTAGATGACGAAGCTGACAATATATGTATGCCACCATTATACAAAGACATATTTTAAGATATTAACAATGACATCCGTACAAAGCACAGTTTGGATCAATCAACAGGATAGAGTTAACCATTGGTCTCCAAATGTTCTTGAACTTTACTATGATGGCGATACTCCTACTTGCTATTCTTCATACATGGGGATAACACCACTCGGAAAAGACTGATGGGGGGACTACTTGGATTTAGTGGATCTGGTTTTATTCAACAAACGGTACCTTAATAATAAATAATTTCATAATAATAATTAGTATAATAATTTTTTTAATAAAATCTTTAGCATTATTTTATAGCACGTGAAAGCATGGTGTAACAAACTCATGTATCAACGAGAGGTTTAAATAAATGCAAGGACGATGTCTTCAAACGAATATCGTTGGACAGTTCTACCGCCAAATTTTATCGATATGTTAAACGAACATGATAATGCTGCAAACAGATACGCAGATGGTTCTACAGCAACATATCCTCCATTCTAGGAAATTGATACGGTAGGCTTAATCCTTTATTTATTTTATTTTATTCAATTTTCAATGAGTTTTTATATTTACAGTTGTTTTACCGGTAAATACGTCTACCATATATACCGATACACGAGTCTCATTCATACTCGACACCTATTTAAACAATTTTTTGCCCACTACTGAACTTGTATCCCCTTTTTTTTCCTCATGGCCAATCAAGAACACAACATTCATTTACACATTCATATCAACCTTAACATTTCCCAAACGCCTAACCACCCAAACCCACCCTCAGAGAACCCCGAACCAAACATTTCCCAAACCCCTAACCACCCAAACCCGGTGCAAGAGACAACATGTGAGACACCATTTAACTGTTCATGTCGGTGTTAGTCGCTTGTGCTGTTACCTAACACCCATGAACGACAATGTCCTTGTCACCAGATTATTCCACTAGAAAGTGTGACGGTTACTTCTGAAGAAGACGCTGACAAGGAATTGGATTTCGAAAGATATTTCGATGAACTGCATTTTGAAGCTTATCGTTCGGAAATGGAAAAAGAATTAGAGTATGATTCTGAAATAGAAGACCATACCGACTAGCTTAGTTCTGTTTTATAAATGTGGGGGTTTTTTATGGAATAATATCTTAAACGTGTTTGATATAATTTACTTTTTTGTTAAGAATCATTTTTTTTTTAATTTACAAGATTGAGTTACAAGCTAAGATTATACATTTTTTGCAGGCTTACATTCCTATACTGGACAAGGAACAAAATTTGTTGCTTTTTAAAATAAATATAAAGTCACTAGAATTAAGAGTTTTTTTTTTTTTTTGCCGATACTTGTGACATGATTAATTGCCGAGATTTGTTTTGTGTACACAGAAGAATACATCAAATTGTGATGGAATTTGAGTCTCTATTCTTGTGGTTTCTGGGACGTATATTGTATTGGCAACACTCTGAAATATATGAGACAGGTGCCATGGAAATAGTAGAGGATGTCGTGTGGCCTAATCACACAGATCGTATTGGCAGAAATTCAGGAGTCATCATATGTATGCTAATGGAAAACCTTGTTCACGTGTAACACCCCAAAAATGTTTTAGCGTACATGTGTGTGTAAAAATAATTATAAAGCATAACTTAGTTGAATATATGTGAAATATTATCTTATGTGAACTATGACAAAAAAAATAAGTAAACACTAAAATTGGGGGGACTAAACTTGTACATGGAAAAAGAAGTTTATTAAAATAAAACTTGAAACACAAAAACACACATCTGGTGTGTGTGTGTGTGTGTGTGTGTGTGTGTGTGTGTGTGTCGCTCCAGGTAGGAGAAAAAGGAAGGAAACCCTCACAAATTAGAAGTTAGTAAAATTGAAATGGAAATTCAAAGCAAATCATATGCATGAGCCTTAATTTGCAATCATCTAAGTTTACTCAACAAGTGGTAAGTTGAATTTCGTAATTTCATGATTTTGTAGAAAGTGGGTTTCAACCCAATCATGAGTTCACTATAGAACAAGAATTATGTTTGATTTTGGTCATTTGGATGATTTAAAGTAGAAACCTAATTGATGTAGTATTATGATGAATGTGATGTTTATGTAGATGTAACTATAAGTAACTTTGATGTATAATCTTCTATGAGTAGGAAATTATAGACAAAATTGATGTAGATTAAGAAGAATAGGTGAACTTGATTGATTATGATAATCCATGGTATGAACTAGTAAAAGTATGCTTAGAATACTTGTACATTGTGCATTAGATGATGTACGCACGCCAAGTGTTTGATTAAATGCCTAAACCAAAATAAAAGTGAATTTTTGAAAGATTTGTCATGTTTACTTCATGAAATGATTTGTAAATAATCAAGAGTTAATTAGTAGGCGCAAGTTTATGACAAATCTAGTTGGTTAATTGGTTTATTATATATTATCATAATGACACATATGAGTTCGTTATGTAGAAGAATTGGCTAATCGACCAAATGGGTCATTTGGGTAAATGGTAGTATATGGTCTGGTTTAGAACAATAATTTAAGTGTTATTATTAATTTGTGATTTTAAGTATGCTTTTAAATCTTAATATGATAGTGTTGACCTGTAACTTGTGGTTATACAAAATGGGTGAGAACGGGTCAAATGAATGGTAATAAACCAATTAACAAATTTGGGGTAAAAGAATGATTTAGAACGCATGATTGATGATGGGTGAATAAATACTTAGGTATTATGAGATGAATACCCATGTTATGTGTGCTAATGATTTGCAAGTTTGATTTGTTGTCAAGATAGGTGAGGTAACGTTTCGATGGCAACGGGTCAAACGAATGATAAAGCAACAACACTCCTACGGGCGAAGGTGAGTGACTCGAATGTGTTTAGATTGTATTGAATTATAGTATTCTTGTTAACTCGAAATTTTATAGTTAAGGTGGACGGTTTAATTCAAATTATTGAATAGGGTTTGAATTAACAATAACGTATTGTTTTTGTGACGTTTTGGGGGTTTAAGCCCATTGAAAAAGAATGCAAATTGTTAATGGGTCGAGATACCCAAGTGCTGAAAATTCAACTTATTTCCAGATTTTTGTTGATCTTTAAAAATTCATAGTAAATCAACCGAATGTCCGTTCGGGGCGTATTTTATATCCACAGAAAGGTCTCTGAGACATCGTCACTAAGAATTTTAGTTTGAACTAAAATACTCTTTATAAAGAGGGGAATATACTGAATTACTACTGTCGCAACCCCCGACCCCTTGCCCCGGGAGGCGGCCGGCCGCGAGCTACTCAGAGCTGGTGGTATCGGTGTTTATTAATTTGGCAGCGGAATTTCATCAGGACCATAGTTAGAAAATAGTTTATCAGAGTAAAACACCACATTTTCATAATAGTAGATACATGGGTAAAACCCAAGTTTTCATTCATAATATGTTTATAGGGATAAACCCTATTTTATTTAACTAAAACTTCTTCTTTATTTAGGTAACTTTTATAGCCACTTTTCCAAGCTTTCAGTGCTCTCCAGTTGGCTTCTATTTGGCTTTCATATTTTGTTACCTGAAACGCGTTTAAAACATTTTTGTTAGTGGAAAATACTGGTGAGTGTATCCCAGTTTAATTAAAACAAGTTTTATCATTTTACAGCATTGAGGGCATCCCACAATTACATTTGTTTACATCTACTTTAATTACCACCCACGGTACTGTCAATCCTGACTTGTGGTCATGCTACTACTCACAGTGTAGTAACAAATAATGTATACAAAACCCCAACATACCGACAGTAATTGTAGAATCACAAATACTCAATCACAGTTAAATTATAATTAAAACAATTGAGGTTTTATAAAAACAGTTTACAAAAAGAAGGATTACTCACATTGCTAATTTAGGTATTTCCTTATGACTTCCTGGTTATAATCTATTAAATTAAATAATGCACACGCGTTTGTATAATAACCCAAACTTACATTAGCTATACCCTCCCCGAGACAGAACTCCAACGACTGAGTCAGGCAGAGCCTCGACATGCGTTACGGAGCACTAGATCAATCGAGCAGTGTAACTAATACGTAACCAGGGGTTATAATACTTACATCGAGGCAGAGCTTCGATATTTGGTGGGTATTACACCCGGGAATTAGAGTAAATTGCAAGTTTTGTCCTTTATGTTTACATCAAATTGCAAGCGATGTCCTTTTTTTCCAAAAGTTTACAGGCGGTGTCCTTAACCTTTCAAAATCTTGCACGTTATGTCCTTTAGGCCAAACCCAGTTAGATTTTTTGGTTAAATCTAGTCATGTGCCTTGCACATGAGGGCATTCTTGTCATTTTACATCTTTAGGGACTTTTGTATAAAATATCCTATAGAAAGGGACTAATTGTGTTGAAATGAAAAATAAAGTATAAAATAAAAAACCTGAACTCTATCTCTCTCTCATCTCCCACTCTGTTCTCTCTCTATCTCACACGTATACTCCGGCGTTCTCCGATGACCTTCCACTCCGGCAAAACCTTTACCCTCCGGCGACCACTCTGTTTATTTCCCCAAAATCGCTACCTTCATTCATCTCCCCCACCCCCACACCCATTAGATCGACCTACAAGACCTAATTAATTCATACCCTAAGCCCAAATGTGGTGTTTGTGAATGGATTCGTGTGATTTCTATTGCTACAAAATTAAAGGGTTTGAAGCCCAAATCAAACTGGGTAATATTGGAGTAATAAATAACCATACATTTGAAATACACAATTTTAATGAAACCTAAGTGGAAAGAATTCCAGGATTTGAAGAAAACAATAATTTAGGAGGTATCCATCAGACAGATATAAGGTAAATTCTTATTTATGGGGGAGAGAGACATAGAGAGAGAGAGAGTGAATGCAGAGTTTTTTTTATTTTACAATTGTATCACCAAATCCACCATGACAACCGGCCACCATCTCAGTCCAAAGCCACCACTGTCCCTTGTTCAGATCCAACCACCACATCGAACCACCATCAAAACCCGCCAACATCTTGAATCCGGTGAAACCCCAACCCGACACCATGTATCCATTACAGATCTGAGCGTGCGATAGAGAGAGAAAATGAAGGGGGTTGTTGTAGATGATGGAGTGGGTTGCAGTTAGTGGCGGTGGTTGCACGGCGGTGGATGCGGTTGGTGGCGGTTGGGAGTAGGTTGTAGATAACAAATGGATTGGGTTGGAGATTAATAGAGAGAGGGGACTTTTAGTTTTGAAGAGAGATAGGGACTTTCAAAAGAAGATGAAGAGAGATATTACAAGCTAGTCCCTGAACATAACTTTTTTTTACACAATAGTTCCTAAAAATGAAATGACAACAATGTCCTCATGTGCAAGGCACATGATTAGATTTAACAAAAAAATCTAACTAGGTTTGACCTAAAGGACATAACGTGCAAGATTTTGGAAGGTTAAGGACACCACCTGTAAACTTTTGAAAAAAAAGGACAACGCCTGCAATGTGATGTAAACATAAAGGACAAAAGTTGTAATTTACTCCGGGAATTATTTCTAATATTCAGAATTTGAGAGAGATTCGAAAGTTTTGAATGATTTGGAAACTGAAGCCGATGGCTTCTATTTATAGGTCTAACCGAGCACTTCCTCACGCCCCGTGAGAATAGAAGGCAAAGCCTTCGCGGCCCACGAGCTAGGCTGGCTAGGGCCTAGCCTTGGCCAGTCACAAACTAGCTTTGACACGAGTGGGACACGTGGCGGCATGGGGTGCGATCTGGTGGCCAGCGGGTCGTGGCCCGCGACAGACTTCTATGTGTGTGTCGCGCCTCGCGAGCGATATTAGAAATTTGTTTTATTTGATTTTGTTAAAATAAAGGTATATCGGGTTTGTTTTTCGAATACTGGGTGTGTTTTAGGACATTTGGGACATGTTTAAGGGTTTCGGGAGAGTTGTTATATCCTCCCCACCTT
>JARYGA010061446.1:0-45479 GCA_030545235.1 Helianthus tuberosus
AGATCTAGAGACCACCAGTTGAAGAATCACGTTACCCAAGATTCAGATCTGTTGCAAGTTATCAAGTGAGCAGCGATTTGATGGTGATGGAGGCGACGGAATCGTCGCCGGAGAGAGAGAGATAGAGAGAGAGGGGGAGTCTGATGAATGTTTAGAGAGAGAATGGGGAGTCTGATGAATGTTTAGAGAGAGAATGGGATGGGGGTGGGTGGGTGGGGTTGATTTATAATAAGTTTTTTTATTTTTTTTAGAGTAAACTGCCATTTTGGTCCCTGTGGTTTAGGCACTTTTGCTATTTTAGTCCAAATCTCAAACTTTTTAAATCTGGGTCCCTGTGGTTTCACTTTTATTGCCATTTTAGTCCAAAATTAAGAGTAAACTGCCATTTTGGTCCATGTGGTTTCACTTTTATTGTCATTTTAGTCCAAATCTAAAACTTTTTAAAACAGTCAAAAAAAGGGGGATTTTGAATTTTGGACTAAAATGGCAATAAAGATGAAACCACAGGGACCCAGATTTAAAAAGTTTGAGATTTGGACTAAAATGGCAAAAATGCCCAAACCACAGGGACCAAAATGGCAGTTTACTCTTTTTTTTATTTAAAAGTTAACAGAAAAAACAAACTCAGTTAGCGATTTGGATGAAAATGGCAAAAATGGCCAAACGTTGGGGGCAAAATGGTGCCAAACCTTCATTTTGGACGAAAATGGCAAATGTGCCCAAACCTCAGGGGCGAAAATGGCAATTAACTCTTTTTTTATTTTTTTCTTTAATTTATGTATCAGTAGTGAAAGGATTGAACCTCACTAGTGATCGTCAGAGGGTTTTTTTTTTCTTAAATTTATGTTTGAGTGAGTTTTCCCTTTCAGGTTTTAGGTTTGAGTTGGTGTGACAGTGGTTTCTAATTAAGGGGTTTTAAATTAGTGATCTATTGTGTGAGGGGGCTCTCTAGCACGAATCCGATTAAAACAACTTTACTAGACCTCTCGACATTCACGAGTAATCCACACCTTTCAAAAAAAAATAGTTAAAGGAAACAGAGAGAAAAAAAGGTTAAAAAAAGAAGTGTTTTGTATTATAAGAGGAGAGTGAGGTGTGGGGAAAGGAGGGATAACCCCGTGCAGTCGAACATGGTGGTATTCGTTAGGTTACCTCATGCGTAACTTACCCATATATGAAAGTTAAAAAACTTACCCTTATGCGAAACCAGGGTCGTTCCAACGTTTTTTGAGGCCCTAAGCGAGCTACAAAGTCGAGGCCTTTGACCCTTGTGAGACTTGAACCTAAAAGAATATCAATCGGCAATAGCAAATCGCAAAATCAAGTCATAAAATGCGACTATCAAATCACAAAAATTGCCTTTTTATGGTTACTCAATCGCAAATCGCATTATCGCAATCGATTATCCCTAATTTCTTCCCCAATTGCCATTCACGTCAGTTGCAGTTTCGAGGCCTAGACACTTTACTTTTTGGGTCATTATGTCTTTACCTATGTGTTTGTACATTTAGGTTAAATACACATGTAATATATGATATATATATATATATATATATATATATATAGGGGAGGGTTTAAATGAGAACGCTAAATATCGCGAGAAGCGTGAGAACGAATGAAAAAACCACAAAAACTTGGTCAAAAACATTTCAAATTCAAAATTTCTTTTTACACTTATCATTATTATTCGAATACAATGTTAGAAATTAAATTTACAAGTTTAAATTTACGCGAATTTGTAAATAAAGAAAATTTACACATGTGTAAGTTTGCCATTTACACATGTGTAAATTTGTTATATTTACACATGTGTAAAAAATCTAATAAGAGTGATTTTAAGAGGAGAAATGAATTATTTGATGTTGTAAATTCTTTTTTTGATGTTGTATTTTAATTTCAATGAGGGTTGTATTAAAAAAAGTGGTTTTGATTGGTGTTCTCATTCGTTCTCGCGGTTCTCACAATATTTAGCGTTCTCAAGATAACCCTCCCCTATATATATATATATATATATATATATATATATATATATATAGGGAGGAGCTCATGCGAGAACCACCTTTATTGTGAGAACCGCGAGAACCAATGTGAACACAACCTAAAATAGCTAAAAAAACCTAAAAAAAACCTAACCCCCCCCCCCCCCCAAAAAAAAAAACCTAAACCTAAACCCCCACCCCCCAAAAACCTAACCCCCCCCCCCCCCAAGCTAAAATGCTAAAAACTAAACCCCCAAAAAACCTAAAAAAATAAAAAAAAAAAATCTAAAAAATTTTTTTTGAATTTTTTAATATTTTTTATGTTAAAATCGCTACTTTTAGAAGCAAAAAAAAATTGTTTTTTAAAAAAAATATTTAAATTTTTTTTTTTTTTTTTTTGCTTCGAAAAGTATCGATTTTTTTATAAAAAAATTCAAAAAAAAAAATTTTTGTGTGATTTTTAGCTATTTTTAGGCATTTTTGGTTGTGTTCACATTGGTTCTCGCGGTTCTCGCAATAAGAGGTGGTTCTCGCATGATCTTCTCCCTATATATATATATATATATATATATATATTGGAGACCCATACTTTTTGAGAGCTTTGGGCCTTTACCTAGAATGTTAAGTCTATTAGCCCGGTCACGTGCAAAACATACCCATATTGAGTATTATAATGTACTAACAAATATTTTAAATAAAAATACAATAAGTAACTTAGACATACCCCTTTCAATTTACCCCATCCTTAGTCTCAAATAAAATTAACTATTTTCCTAATTAAAAAAAATATTCTAACTTTTATTCTTTCAAAGAGGTTTTATTTTTTAATCGTTTAAAAACATTTGTTTTAAAAATGTAAAAAAAAACTATTTTATATTTATTTCTATCTATCTTTAAAACTAAAACTAGAGTAAACTGTAATTTTATCCCCTGGGGTTTAGGGCAATTGGCATGTCTACCCCCCTAAGGAAATAAATGCAATTTTACCCCCCACTGTTTGGGGTTATGTCGCAACTTTACCCCCCGGACCATGTCAACGTTAATATTACCGTTAGTGTGTATTGAAATGCCCAAAGTACCCTTTGTCTTCCTCATTAAGAAGCTTGAAGCCTCAATTGACTGCCCTAAACGCTGTTCTTCCTCTTTCTCACCCAATTCTTCAATCGACCCCCAATTCAAGCTTGAAGCCCTCAATTCACTGTCGTCAATTCACTGCCCTGAACATGTCTTCATCTTCTTCCTCTGTGCTTCGATTCAAGGAGACAATGGGCAAAACTCAAGCTTCAGCCAACATCTGTCCTTGTAGTGGGAAAACAGTGGTCAAACAATCAGAATCCAAAGCTAATCCTGGTCGATGGTATCTTCGATGTGTAAGTTTCTTCTGTTTTATGCTTATTGAAACTCAAGTTTGTTTGAAACTCTTGCTTATGATGTCCGATAATAGGTTGGAGGATGTGGATTCCTCAGATGGGCTGATGTTGGTGAAGAACAGGGATGTCCGATTTGTCGAGAGGTAATGCCTGCTTTAATTAAAAGCATTAAAGATAAGGATGAGTTGGCTAAGTGCAAAGACCAGTTGGCTCGGTACAAGAATGGCGATGTGTTCAAACTGAAGATGTACTTAGGGATTACTTGGGTCTTGAGTGTTCTACTTTTTTTGCTTAAGTAGTTAAATGTGGAGAAATTGGATTAGTTTGTGTATTTTGACTCTAACTGTATTTGAGTTATGAGTTTTCAAGTTTATGCAATGGTCCTTTTCAAGTTCTTATATGTTTGTTTTGGTAGCCTGCTTGTAATTTTGTTGGTATTGCTGACAAAGAGAATGATATATTTGAGAATGAGAAAGATATTGCTAAGGATGAAGACGTCGTTGCATCCGAAGAACCAGACAGTTATGTATACTTTGAGGATCAAGACTCTGAGATACTCAGACCTTACATGGAGCAAGAAACTGATTATGAAAAGATATTCGGAGATCCGACAAAGGATTATGACCCTGAAGTGCTGGAACATGCATGGGATTACACATATTGGGATGAAGAGGATGATTGGTACTTTGACCCATATGAAGGGGAGCATGGTTCTGATTCGGATTGGTCTTGTTTGGATGATTGTCACTAGAAATAGGCTAGATTTGTTTGGTTGTATGTTTGTATTTTGGACCTCTTATTTGTACTAAATGTTGCAATGTAATCGAATCACTTTCTGCTAAAATTCTGTTTGAATACATTATTTGTACTAAAGCAGCCATATAGAAACCAAACATAAAGATTGTAAACCAAACATTGTAAACCAAAATAAAGCAGCCATATGTAAACCAAACATTGTAAACCAAAATACAAGCCATATACAAACCAAACATAAAGCAGCCATGACAACATAACCATCCGTCACTCATAAAGATTCCAAACCAAACATTGTCTTGAACAAACTTGACAAACCAAACATTGTCTTGAACAAATAAACATAGTCTAAAGTTGCAAACCTAACATTGTCTTGAACAAACTTGACAAACAAACAAACATAGTCTAAAGATTGTAAACTGGTGCACCTTGAGTGGCAGTGTGTGATTCCTGTGAAGCAGTGGATTGTTCACCCCTTGTCCTTTGCAGCTCCTGACATTGTGACCCATGTTCCCACATTTACCACACTTGATGTTGGTTCCCTTTCTGGTCATTTTACCTCCTTTATCGAACTCCTGCTCAAGCTCTTTTTCACCAAATGCCTTCCTTCGTTTCTTCTTTGGCCTTCCAACTTGTGTATGATGCTTTGGTGGGATGAGTGTTGTTGGACATTGTGAAGGAGTCCACATGTCTGGCCCGTTGATTGGCTCTATCACATTGTCATAAACTTTCTTCCATGTTGACAGCCAATACACATCAGAAACCCACTCTTCTGGTATGCCAGCATCAATGTTATTCCTTGACATATCCCATATGGCTGCAACTGCATGTTTGCAAGGCATCCCTGTCAAATCCCACTTCCTGCATGCACAAGTTTTATGTTTAACATTCACAACACACTGTGATCTTGGACCTGTTACTTGATACTTATCTAAATCAACCATTAAAACAGACATTTCAGCAGCATGTTCTTGATCTCATCGAAGACCTCAGTGGCATGAGGTGTTAGTGGCCCCATACACTTTGCTTGCAATTTCTTGACATTCACTATCCTCTTGGTCATATACTCCCTAATGAATTCTAGGCATGTGATAATCAGCTTGTCCCTTGCTCCTATGATTTGTCTATTAAAAACCTCGCATATTTTGTTCAGCAACATATCACATTTAGCTCTTCCAGAAAAATATGCTCTTGACCAAGCTGTGTATGGGATCTCATTCAGCCAGTCATACATAGCTCGTTCTGTTGTCTTAATTTCTTCCATAGCTTTGTTAAAATATGGAATAGATGTCTTCCTTCCGGCTGACCAAAGCAAATTCTTGTAAAGATCTCCACGCCACTTGGATTTCATGTTCTCATGGATGTGCCTCAAACAAAATTTGTGCTCACCATTAGGAAAAACAACTAGCATAGCTGGAATCAGACCATGTGATACAAAATGCAATTAATCCTAATATTTTGCAACCAAAGTTATTTGCAAGTTATTAATTAACACTTAAGAAGTCATTACCTTTTGTATGTCACTGATGAAGGTGAAACAAGACTCAGCCGTACACCCTAGGTCATCTCTCAACAGTTGCAAAAACCATTTCCAGCTTTGGGTTGTTTCTGCCTCAACAAGGGCATAACAAACTGGATATATGCTATTGTTCCCATCTATACCAACAGCACTCAAGATCTGTCCAGGAAATGGACCTTTCATGAAACAACCATCCACACCCAACAATGGTCTTCCAATCATCTTAAATCCTCTCATCGTAGAGGCAAAACAAACATAAACCCTTCGAAACTGCCTTATAGGACTACCTGAGTTCCCACATGGCTCCACATCAATTTTAATTGTACTACCTGGGTTGGCTTTTAGAAGTTCATCACAGTATGACCTTAGCAGACCATACTGTTCTTGGTAATCACCATAAATGCTCGTAGTTGCTATCCTCTTGGCTCTGAAGACCTTATGTAGTGATATTTTTAGTTGATGCTTCCGAAGCAGTTGACTTTGGATTGCATGAATTGGCATGTCTGGATTGCTTTCAATCATAGGTTGGATCTCTTTGGCAATCGAACTCATTGTGTACAAAGAAACGGCCCTTGTTGTCAAACAATTATGTTGATTATGAATGGTCTTCACACACCACTTATCCTTGTCTGTATTTCTTGAGTGTGAACTGCCCAAGGACAGGTGGGCTTGGTATGCCTTTTAAGGTGTTTGTATTTTTGCCATACTTTGGTGCATTTACTATTTTGCCCTTCATCCCCCTTCTTTTTTCAGGACCAAGTAGTGGTGGATTACTTCCAAAACATACTACCCTATACCTTAACAATTTGTTTTTTTAGAATAAACACATCTCTCCTTGCCTTAAGAGCATAATCTTTCACCATCTGATTCATCTTTTTCTTGTCATCAATAAGCTGACCAACAAAGAATGGCAGATCATTTGGACCTTTTAAAGCACCCTTGTTTCTCCTCCTTATCTTCCTGGCAACCTTATCTCTAAGGCTTGAATTGTCATCAGACCCACTTTCAAAGTCCTCCAGGTCTACACCTTTCTATCTTTTGAATCTTAACTTTTAACCGTGAAATCATCAAGATTCAAGGTGTTCTAGGGTGACGTCACCATGTGTTCTTCAAGAACTTCATGTTTTGGCCTCAATCCACCAAGAACATCTTAGATCTAACCGATTTCCACATAAACGAACAAAGATCTTTCATAGATCTAAACATATTCGCAATGAAAAGGAATGAAAGATGGTTTTCCAAATTTCTTTCAACTCTTTTACACTCAATGCATTCAAAACCGATAGAATCGGGGCTTGTGCCGGCTGACTACTCATTACTATGGTTGTGTTGGTTCGAGATCCGTATTCTATCCACGAGATTATCGATTTCGGGTTAACCAAGAACAATCGTCCTAAGCTGGTGAACTGACCAAACTTGGGTGGTTCCTGTTCAAACGGGTCACTAGGCTTAGGATGAGGTTCTGTTGGTTAGCACGATATCAACACATCTCGATAAAACGACAACCGATCAAAACAACCAAGTGTAAGACAAACGGAACGACCAGGACGGAATGTTGTCCGATCGGACCACCGTCCGAACGGACTGCCAACCGTACGGGTTGTCAACCGCACGAGTTGCTAACCGAACGACTTGCACAACATTTGAAGTTTGAATGTTGAACGAATTATTGTCCGATCGGACGACCATCCGATCGGATTGCCATTCGAATCATGAGATATTTAAACTTCAACACTTAAACAATTTTCAACATGTTCAATACACAAGGAATGCCACCCGAACGAACAAATGTCCGAACGGGTGACAACCTGCTACGAACTTGTTCTCGCAGGAAGTGTCTAACCGATCGATTCGCCGTCCGATCGAACAGCCATTTGATCGACCAACCTGAAAGGTAGAGTTACTTCTATGTTTTCAAAATACTACAACAAAAACTTCAAAAGTCAAGCCATCATACACAAACACATCCTTCTCAAAGGAAGAAACAATCCACTCGAACGGCCATCCGACAGGACGAATGTCCGAACGGACTACCACTCGCACGGCTGGCTGTCCGATCGGATTACCATCCGATCGAACTGCTAACCGACTCACTTGCACCTTGCATCGTTTTATGTGTCGCTTATCGTTATACTATCAATCTGTTCTGGCTAACCCTACTCTCTAGCGCTCCCTTCAATCCATCAACCCCTGTGAGTATACTCGAACCCATTTTGTTTTATGTACTTTTGGGTGTTACATACGTTACGAATATTCAAATCACATAGAACACACTACTCAATGCTATTTAAACGCTAACTGTTACTGCATGATATACGTGTCTTAATGAATGCTTGTTTGTTATGTTTACACATAGAATGTTGTCTACCTGCCTTAGCAACGATAGTACTATAGTTTGGACTCAGCACCTGTTCGCAGGGGTTGTTAAGGACAATTACTTGCATGGATTACGGTGGTAATCATGTATTGCGAACTGCCTCGGGCAGTCAACCCACAGTCATTGGTATCGATAGATCTATGTCGATAACTAACGTGCTTCATTTCACTATGCGTACGTGCTGGTTATGCGTAAACGAATTTCGAACTTTATTATACCTATCAAACTTGTATGCTCACCTTTACACTATGTGTATTGACTGTTACTTTAACGTATGTGACAGGTGCTTAAGTTGTTTATATGCTCAGCTGGCTGTGAACTTGAGGCTAGGAAAGGTCTAGGACGCTCCTTGTGCTGTGATGAAATCGAAGATAGGAAAAGGGTCCTAGAAACCAATAAATAAACTATCTATGTATAAATCTGAGTTGTCGGAACAGAACTACTTGACTAGATTTTGTCTGTAATAATTATGTTATCTTTTAAGACATGGTATGGGACATGTTGTTTAATTAATTAGTAATGATAGTTGTTATGGAAACTTCTGGACAATCTGTTTCGCTCAGTGCCATGCCCCGATGTTTCCACCATCGGTTGGGGTGTGACAGATTGGTATCAGAGCCATAACTATAGGGAATTAGGCAAGACTCGACCTAGTCCGGGTCGACGTCTTAGAGACCTAGTCTATAGTTAGGAGCCAACAGACCGACTTGTACAGATCCGGTAGGGATTATGTACAAGCTCATTATTACATCTCGCCTACGCTACTCTATCATGACACTCGAATTTTCAAATTATGAATGAGCTATTAAGTCGAGATTAGGTGTGAAAACCGCAAACTCTCGACTAAATCGCTTGCTCGACCCGCATTTTCATCTATAAACACGAGAAATTGCGTTGAAATAGGAGTGAAATCCATACTTTAACGCATAAATCTCCTGTATTTTATTCAAAAACAGGAACAAGGTTGTTAAGTTAGGGGTGAAACCCGAACCTTGACGACTTATTCCGCCTTATTTTATTTTACAAAAACTCTCACCAAGGTCTCGACGGACTCCAATGACCTGACGACATGCCGAAACTAGAAGGATACGTGTCATACGCCCAAGAATCGAGGCAAAAGCACAGTCCCGAAGGTCAAAGTGTGCGCAGGAGGTCTTTGTGAATAGTTGAATCACCTTGGTTAGTCAATGTCTATCTAGCCGCAGACAGTCTATTTCTCGATTTTTATGTGTTTCGATTCTGAGCCCACAACTGCTGACTCTGATAATTCGTCGATTTTATGTGTGTATTTACCTTCTTATGCGTTTTAATTTTTGGAGATTTATTCGATTATCGCTTTCACCTTGATCGACACGCACGACTCGCACTGCATTTCTATCACGATATGCTAACAAATCGCTACCACTCGTGGAACGACCGTACGCCATGTAGTTATTATGATTATTCGCTTATATTATACTACTCACTATGTTATACACGACCGCTATATTCGAACAATCGCAGACTTTGAATGAAAGGTTTCTGTATTCTGACTACCTCTGGTGATTAAATGCGTATGTGCTTATGTGCCCTACGTGCTTATGTGTCTATGTGCCTCTATGTGAATCTGTGCCTATGTGTTTACGTGATTGTACGTGTTCCTGAGCTTTAGTAATATTAGGATTGTGAGGTGAGATTCGAATATGTCATGTTGAGTCCTGTGACGATGTCTGTTGCAGACAATGTCGTCATCTGGATCTCGCGCTACCCGAGACGCTCGCCGAAAGCAAGCAGACAAACGCCTTGCTGCCATGATCACTAAGCAAATGGTAAAGGTTGTACCCCAAGTCGTCAGCGAACTGTACGAGAACATGAGCAAATCATCTGAGGAATCCAGGACCGAGACTCCCATAGCTATTTTCAGCTTCAAACAATTCAAGGCATGTGGACCGAAAGAGTTCACCGGAGAAGAAGGCCCTACGACTTTGTTTCAATGGTTTGACTCCATCAAGGTCACACTATGACAGAGCGGTTGCCCCGATAATCTACGCACTCTCAACGCGACTGGCGTCTTCCAGTCCCGCGCTTTAGACTGGTGGACGGCTGAGAGGAACAAACGTGGGAATGATGCAGCCTACAGTCTGTTGTGGGACAAGGAAGTCATGATGGAAGAATTCTGCCCTCCTCATGAGCGCCAAAAGTTAGAAGATGAATTCTGGCACATAAAGCAGAAGGATGGTGAAAACGCTGCTCTCACTGCTCGCTTCAAGCAGCTCAGTATTATTTGTCCTGATCAAGTCAAGACTCCGGAGATCGCAATCAAGAAGTATATCCGAGCCCTGCCTGACTGTGTTGCAGATTTCGTGCAAGTGGCCAAGACCACAACGATCGAGGAAACCTACCTGCTGGCCGCTTAAATCAACGACAAGCGGGTCAAGGCTAGTGTCTGGGATAGGACTTCAAAGAACCTGCCTCAAGCTACCACCGCCGCACCAACTGCTGAAACCGCCACCGCATCGAACAACAAGAGGAAGAACAAGAGAAAGAGCAACTCCAGCAACAAGAACTGTGCGATCACTACTGCACCAATTCAAGCTGTACCAGCTCAACAGCAACAGCGTCAAGTAGTGGCGCCTGTGGCAAATGCACCGCTTGCTAAGCGTGCATATACTGGGCCACACCCGTTTTGCCCTACTTGCACCTACCACCACCCGACTAGCATCGCTTGCCGATTCTGTGCTCATTGCAATATGTACGGCCATTTGATGCGTGTGAAGTGTGTATATAAGTTTAAGTATATTTTAAGCCCCTTTACACTTTCTTTAGCCAAGTTTTAAATTTATAAAACACGATATTTACTAACACTAAACACGCATATGGGCAAGTGCACCCATCGTGAGCGTAGTATAGTGTTGGTAAGATACCGAGGTCGTCCAAGGACACAAGAGCTTTTAATACCGGTTTATCCTCAACGTCTAATCAAATCAAAAGTTTAGAAAAAGGTTTTAAACTAGAAAAAATAAAAACTAACTAAAATGCTGAAAATAAAATAAAAAAAAAACAAATAGACAAGATGAATCACTTAGCTCCGACTCGTGTATAGTGTAACCTTTGATTATTTCCGCACTTTTGCACTTTTTAAGAGATTATCTTTGTTATTGTAGTAGGCCCCTCTTTTGAAGGTGACGTTACCCTCAACCCAGTAGTTTGAGTCAGCAAGGATACAATCCTAAAGGGTCGGATTATTGAAAGATAATTAATTAAGTTATTAATGCATATTATGGTAGGCCCCTCTTTTGAAGGTGACGTTACCCTCGGCTAAGTAGTCTGAGTCAGTAGGGATACAGTCCTAAGTAGTCGGGTTAAAGTATTAATAGTAGCTTACATATGAGGGGATCAAAGAGTTTGGACCCCCGCCATCCAATACCGTTAAGTATTGAAGGAGGTCCTACTAAATTTGACCTAGGTCCTTGTAGGATCTATACACTGAACAAGGCAAGAATCTTACCAAACCGTTCCCTTAACCCCCGACCAGGTAGCCAACATACCTCCATATAGACCGTGGAGATATGAATGGTGAAAATCTTTTATTTTATATAGCCAGTAAAATAATGCCTAGACACAACGGACAAACGATAAGGAAAAATTCACCTTCAACATAAGAAACTAGTTATTAAAGTCATTAATACATAACCAAGTAAAAAGTGCGAAAAGATTAAAAATAAAAAGTATTACACTAGACACTTTGTCTTCACCAAGTGATGTAAGAGACTTAGGCAAACATGGCCTTGATTTTCAAGAACTCTTACGATCAATCTTGGATCCCGAGATGACTCACACACTCTATGATGGACAATGGATGATGGTGGTGCATGATGGTGTTATGGTGGTGGTGGGTGGTGGGTGAAGTGTGAGAGAGGTGGTGTGCCAAGGGATGGTTTGCACTTGAGACAAGCACTCCTATTTATAGGCTGAACAGAAGCTCAGGCACGGCCTCGTGTCCAGTGGGCACGGCCCCATGTCCATCCTCTTCTCTGTCTTCATTAATTACAGTTTGTCTGCATTAGTTGACCATGCCCCCGTGTCCTCTGGGCACGCCCCCGTGCGCAGAAGCATATCTGTACTATCAAGATTTGCCTGGATTCTGCGAATCTTATAGTTGACCATGGCCCAGTGTCCGCTGAGCACGGCCCCGTGGTGGGTGATAGAAGCTTCTATAGCTTTGTCTTTTATGCTGGCACTTGGGCACGCCCCCGTGTTCACTGAGCACGGGGCGTGTTTAGCCTTCTGTTTTCTTGTTTTGCTTGGGAAGATGTTGTCGTGGGGTCGGGCATGTCACGTTTGTTCCTTTTCTTGTATTTATGTTAGATTTAGCTGCCTTTTTGCTTCTTTTATTAATTTGAGCTCATTTAATCCTGAAAATACAAAAGGAAGACAAAAACATACTTTTTCCAACATTAGTACTAAAAAATGGTTAGTTTTATGCCACAATTGATGTAATTTATATGTTGCATTTTGCACACCTCACCATTTCACTACCAACTGCCGTGCTCGACAAGCTCCTGCTCATCAAGCTCTTCTCACCGCCCCCCAGGGTCAACAAGCTCCTCCGGCACCCGAGGTCAACGCCAGAGCCTGCTTCGCATGTGGCGATCCTAACCATTTCGCTAACATGTGCCCGAATAGGGTTGTGAAACAAGAGCCCCAGCAGCAGCAGCCTCAGCAACAACAACAACATCAGCAACAGCAACAAGCAGCACGTGCTCGAACTTTCAATATCAACGTGCGCCAGGCCCAAGCTGACAACAATGTGGTCAATGGTACGTTCCTCGTGAATGGTATTTATGCTTCATGTCTTTTTGATACTGGTGCCGATAACTGTTTTGTATCGTTTGAGTTCGAAAAGCTCCTTAACCGTAAGTGCGCCCAACTCCCCTCGACGTTTAATGTCAAAGTTCCTACCGGAAGAACCGTCGCTGTGAATTCTGTTCTTCGTGATTGTACCCTCGAGCTCAACAATCACATCTTTCCAATCGACCTTATTCTGATCCAACTCGGAAGTTTCGATGTCATAGTAGGCATGGACTTTCTTCGCGAAAACCATGCTGAAGTTGTGTGCTTTGACAAGATGATCTGATTCTCGCTCGCTAATGGAGACCAGTTGTGTGTTTATGGCGAAACTGCTTCGAAAGGTCTCAAGCTCATGTCATGTGTCCAAGCTAGCAAGTATCTCCGCAAAGAATACAGGGCTTTCTTGGCTAACATTGTAGTAGCGGAGAAGGAAAAGAAAGGAAGGACAGAAGTGAAAGACGTTCCAGTGGTTCATGAATTTCCTAATGTGTTCCCTGACGACCTTCCTGGCCTACCGCCAAGTCGTGATATCGACTTTCGTATTGACCTCATTCCTGGAGCCAACCCTGTTGCCAAAGCTCCTTACTAACTCGCACCGTCCGAAATGTGTGAACTCTCGAGTCAGCTTTAGGAATTACTTGAGAAAGGCTTCGTTCGCCCGAGCACCTTTCCTTGGGGCGCACCAGTCCTTTTCGGCAAAAAGAAGGATGGGTCGTTCCGGATGTGCATCGACTATCGGGAACTGAATAAGTTGACTATCAAGAACCGCTATCCTTTACCTCGCATTGACGATTTGTTTGATCAGCTACAAGGTGCTACGTGCTTCTCGAAGATCGATCTACGCTCAGGCTATCATCAACTACGCATTCAAGAGGATGATATACCCAAAACCGCGTTTCGCACTCGTTATGGCCATTATGAATTCGTTGTTATGCCCTTTGGATTAACCAACGCACCCGCGGTTTTCATGGATCTGATGAATCGCGTGTGTAAACCATATCTCGACCGTTTCGTCATCGTGTTCATTGACGATGTCTTGATCTATTCCAAGTCGAAAGCCGAACACGCGCAACATCTACGTTTGGTTCTCGAGCTACTCCAGGGGAATCGACTTTATGCCAAGTTCTCCAAGTGTGAATTTTGGCTAGAGGAGGTTCAGTTTCTGGGTCACATCGTAAATAGTCAAGGTATCCATGTCGATCCAGTGAAGATTGAAGCAGTTAAGAGTTGGATTACACCTAAGAACCCTTCTGAAGTCCGTTCTTTTCTCGGACTAGCGGGCTATTATCGACGATTTATTAAAGGATTCTCAAAGAGCGTTGTGCCGCTTACCGCTCTTACCCATAAAGACAAGCCTTTTGTTTGGGGAACCGAACAAGAGTCTGCTTTCTAAACCCTCAAGCACATGCTTTGCAATGCTCCTGTTCTCACTCTACCCGACGGAAACGACGACTTCATTGTCTATTGTGATGCTTCCAACCTTGGTCTTGGTTGTGTCCTTATGCAGCGGGATAAGGTTATAGCTTACGCATCTCGACAGCTCAAAATCCACGAAAAGAACTATACAACCCATGATCTCGAGCTAGGCGCAGTTGTTTTTTCATTAAAGATTTGGCGACACTACCTGTATGGTACCAAGTGTACGATCTTCACCGATCATAGGAGCCTACAACATATCTTTGATCAGAAAGAACTTAATATGCGTCAACGCCGATGGGTAGAACTTCTCAACGATTACGACTGTGAGATTCGTTATCACCCAGGCAAAGCAAATGTCGATGCAGACGCTCTCAGCAGACGGAGTTATTTGCTCAGCATTCATAATACTCAAGCCTAATACGACCTCGAAACTCTCATCCGCGAAGCCTAGCATGCTTGTTTTAATGAACTCACTCTGAAGAAGGAAAGAATCTACCACGATGGAGCCCAGCTTGTGAATAAGTCAAATGGGATATTCCACTTTCTGGACCGAATTTGGATCCCTAAACGGACCGATTTGCGACAGATACTGATGGACGAAGCTCACAAATCCCGATATTCTATTCATCCCGGTGCCGATAAAATGTACCAGGATCTTCGCTACAAGTACTGGTGGCCGGGCATGAAGAGGGATATTGCTCTCTACGTCGGAAAGTGCCTGACTTGTGCAAAGGTCAAGGCTGAACACCAAAGACCCTCTGGCTTACTCGAACAACTGCCGATTCCTATGTGGAAGTGGGAAAGTATAGCCATGGACTTCATAACAAAGCTTCCGCACACGTAATCAGGTCACGACAGTATCTGGGTTGTTATTGACCGTTTGACCAAATCAGCTCACTTTTTGCCAATACGGGAAGACTACAAGGTAGAACGATTAGCACGAATCTACACCAACGAGATCATTTGTCGATATGGGACGCCTCGTGACATCATCTCCGACCGTGATGCTCGGTTTACCTCGCGACTGTGGGAAACGTTTCAAGCGGCTCTCGGTACTACGCTTAATCTGAGTACCGCATTCCACCCTCAAACCGACGATCAGACTGAAAGAACGATTCGTACTCTTGAATACATGCTCCGTTCGTGTGTCATAGACTTCGGTGGTAATTGGGACGCATACTTACCTTTGGTCGAATTCTCGTACAATAACAGTTATCACGCCAGCATTCAAATGGCACCGTTTGAGGCATTCTATGGAAGAAGGTGTCGATCGCCTATTGTATGGCACGAGATCGGGCATTCGCAACTAACCGGTCCTGAGCTATTGCAAGAAACGACTGACAAATTCTCCAGATTCGAGACAACTTGTTGAAAGCTCGTAGTCGACAGAAAAGTTACGCCGATAGACGATGCAAGCCCCTTGAATTTGACGTTGATGACTACGTACTCCTAAAGGTATCACCTTGGAAGGGTTTGGTCAGATTCGGCAAGAAAGGGAAACTAGCGCCTCGATACGTTGGACCTTTTAAGATTCTGGAAAGAATCGGAAAAGTCGCCTACAGACTCGAACTACCGGAGGAACTTAGTAATTTCCACCAGACTTTCCATGTGTCAAACCTCCGAAAGTGCCTGGCTGAGCATGATTTAATTGTGCCTCTCGATGACCTCCAAGTAAATGAAACACTACACTTCGTGGAGAAGCCTGTCGAAATCATGGATCGCTAAACCAAGCAGCTCAGATGCTCGCGCATTCCTATTGTGAAAGTCCGATGGGAAGGCAAACGAGGCGCAGAGTTCACTTGGGAACTCGAAAGCGACATGAAGGCGAAGTACCCGCAGTTGTTTGTTACGGCTTCGGCCTAATTTCGGGACGAAATTCCCTCAACTAGGGAAGGCTGTAACACTCCGTGTTTCGAAAGTCAAAGTCAAAGTCAAGATTGAAGTCAAAGGAAGAAAAGATTGCTAATTGCAATCTGTCTCTCCTTGCTCAATTCCTGTTTTGACTTCTTTGACTTGTAGTTAGTCTATTTTGTTTTCGCTTTAGTTGTATTATGTGGAGTAATTGTCAATAATCGCAATGATCGACGTGTGTTATTCGCTAATTAATCGACTTACGACTGCGAACTATAGGAAGTAACAATGCGATAAAGTTAACTAAACGATAATCAAACTATGCTAATCAAATCGACATCGAATCGTAATACGAATCCTAACCCGAATCGCAGGTCTGAAATACTGTTTATGTGTGAGTGTGCCCTCTATGTGTTACCTGTGCATGATTATTTATGTTTATGTGGTGATCAATCGAAACGTAATCGAACTCAATCGCAAATCTAAACGATATGATAATTGGGGGAGAAGAGATAGTGCGAGATATGAGTAGTTTGGATTAAAAGTAACTTGACTAGGAAACTCTAACGCATCGCAATGCTTGCAATCGAAATCGAAACGGAAAACTCGTCACGCCAAACACTCGAACCAAGCGATCGATCGACCAGGTGACTGGCCGATCGACCAGCCGTTCGATCGGACTGCTGTCTGATCGGTCAGGCTGTTCGATCGGACTGCCTAGCCGATCGACCAGCCCTCTCCACTCCTTTCCACTTCGGGTAACCCTATAAATACCCCTTGTCACTTTCAAACTTTCTACTTTGGCAACTGACGTACGACCAGCGCTTCAACCTTGGTTTTTCTCCGATTTCTCGCAATTCTGGTAATATCTCGTCCTAAATCATGTACTTTCTTAATCTACACGCACTCCTACACCTTTCTATCTTTTGATTCTTAACTTTTAACCGTGAAATCTTCAAGATTCAAGGTGTTCTAGGATGACGTCATCATGTGTTCTTCAAGAACTTCATGTTTTGGCCTCAATCCACCAAGAACATCTTAGATCTAACCGATTTCCACATAAACGAACAAAGATCTTTCATAGATCTAAACATATTCGCAATGAAAAGGAATGAAAGATGGTTTTCCAACTTTCTTTCAACTCTTTTACACTCAATGCATTCAAAACCGATAGAATCGGGGCTTGTGCCGGCTGACTACTCATTACTGTGGTTGTGTTGGTTCGAGATCCGTATTCTATCCACGAGATTATCGATTTCGGGTTAACCAAGAACAATCGTCCTAAGCCGGTGAACTGACCCAACTTGGGTGGTTCCTGTTCAAATGGGTCACTAGGCTTAGGATGAGGTTCTGTTGGTTAGCACGATATCAACACATCTCCATAAAACGACAAACAATCAAAACAACCAAGTGTAAGACAGACAGAACGACCAGGATGGAATGATGTCCGATCGGACCACCGTCCGAACGGACTGCCAACCGTACGGGTTGTCAACCGCACGAGTTGCTAACCGAACGACTTGCACAACATTTGAAGTTTGAATGTTGAACGAATTGTTGTCCGATCGGACTACCATCCGATCGGATTGCCATTCGAATCATGAGATATTTAAACTTCAACACTTAAACAATTTTCAACATGTTCAATACACAAGGAATGCCACCCGAACGAACAACTGTCCGAACGGGTGACAACCTGCTACGAACTTGTTCTCGCAGGAAGTGTCTAACCGATCGGTTCGTCGTCCGATCGAACAGCCGTTTCATCGACCGACCTGAAAGGTAAAGTTACTTCTATGTTTTCAAAATACTACAACGAAAACTTCAAAAGTCAAGCCATCATACACAAACACATCCTTCTCAAAGGAAGAAACAATCCACTCGAACGGCCATCCGACCGGACGACCGTTCGAACGGACTACCACTCGCACGGCTGGCTGTCCGATCGGATTACCATCCGATCGAACTGCTGACCGACTCACTTGCACCTTGCATCGTTTTACGCGTCGCTTATCGTTATACTATCAATCTGTTCAGGGTAACCCTACTCTCTAGCGCTCCCTTCAATCCATCAACCGCTGTGAGTATACTCGAACCCATTTTGTTTTAAGCACTTTTGGGTGTTACATACGTTAAAAATATTCAAATCACATCGAACACACTACTCAATGCTATTTAAACACTAACCGTTACTGCATGATATACGTGTCTTAATGAATGCTTGTTTATTATGTTTAAACATGGAATGTTGTCTACCTGCCTTAGCAACGATAGTACTATAGTTTGGACTCAGCACCTGTTCGCAGGGGTTGTTAAGGACAATTACTTGCATGGATTATGGTGGTAATCATGTATTGCGAACTGCCTCGGGCAGTCAACCCGCAGTCATTGGTATCGATAGATCTATGTCGATAACTAACGTGCTTCATTTCACTATACGTACGTGCTGGTTATGCGTAAACGAATTTCGAACTTTATTATACCTATCAAATTTGTATGCTCACCTTTACACTATGTGTATTGACTTTTACTTTAACGTATGTGACAGGTGCTTAAGTTGTTTATATGCTTAGCTGGCTGTGAACTTGAGGCTAGGAAAGGTCTAGGACGCTCCTTGTGCTGTGATGAAATCGAAGCTAGGAAAAGGGTCCTAGAAACCAATAAATAAACTATCTATGTATAAATCTGAGTTGTCGGAACAGAACTACTTGACTAGATTTTGTCTGTAATAATTATTTTATCTTTTAAGACATGGTATGGGACATGTTGTTTAATTAATTAGTAATGATAGTTGTTATGGAAACTTCTGGACAATCTGTTACGCTCAGTGCCATGCCCCGATGTTTCCGCCATCGGTTGGGGTGTGACAGATTGGTATCAGAGCCATAACTATAGGGAATTAGGCAAGACTCGACCTAGTCCGGGTCGACGTCTTTAAGACCTAGTCTATAGTTAGGAGCCAACACACCGACTTGTGCAGATCCGGTAGGGATTATGTACAAGCTCATTATTACACCTCGCCTACGCTACTCTATCACGACACTCGAATTTTCAAATTATGAATGAGCTATTAAGTCGAGATTAGGTGTGAAAACCGAAAACTCTCGACTAAATCGCTTGTTCGACCCACATTTTTATCTATAAACACGAGAAATTGCGTTGAAATAGGAGTGAAATCCATACTTTGACGCATAAATCTCTTGTATTTTATTCAAAAACAGGAACAAGGTTGTTAAGTTAGGGGTGAAACCCGAACCTTGACGACTTATTCCGCCTTATTTTGTTTTACAAAAACTCTCACCAAGGTCTCGACGGACTCCAACGACCTGACGACATGCCGAAACTGGAAGGATACGTGTCATATGCCCAAGAATCGAGGCGAAAACACAGTCCCGAAGGTCAAAGTTTGCGCGTGAGGTCTTTGTGAATAGTTGAATCACCTTGGTTAGTCAATGTCTATCTAGCCGCAGACAGTCTATTTCTCGATTTTTATGTGTTTCGATTCTGAGCCCGCAACTGCTGACTCTGATAATTCGTAGATTTTATGTGTGTATTTACCTCCTTATGTGTTTTAATTTTTGGAGATTTATTCGATTATCGCTTTCACCTTGATCGACACGCACGACTCGCACTGCATTTTCTATCTCGATACGCTAACAAATCGCTACCACTCGTGGAACGACCGTACGCCATGTAGTTATTATGATTATTCGCTTATATTATACTACTCGCTATGTTATACGTGACCGCTATATTCGAACAATCGCAGAGTTTGAATGATAGGTTTCTGTATTCTGACTACCTCTGGTGATTAAATGCGTATGTGCTTATGTGCTTCTGTGCCCTACGTGCTTATGTGTCTATGTGCCTCTATGTGAATCTGTGCCTATGTGTTTACGTGATTGTGCGTGTAACATTCCCATTTTTATCATATAAGAATTATAGGTTTGGTTAAATTTATTAACCAATAGTAACTAGTTTATTTTTAATATAATTATTCAGCCCAAATAGTTTTAAAAACTATTTTTTTAGTTGGTTGAAATATTATAATTAATTAGCCTGTATATGGGTGACCTTTCTAAATAAAATAAAAGTATATAAAAACTTATATAATTAGACGGGTAGATTACAGGTAAGTTGAAGATTAGAAATATGAAGTATTTAGACGGGCCTAGTAACCGTTTAATAGTTAAATTATAAAAATACATTATATTTGAACCTACTCTGTTTTTAATGAAACTTGGTTCAAAATGTAGATAAGATTATTCTCGTTCTAATGGCATAATTATTATTTCGTAAAACGTCATATTTTAAAAGTTATATACGTTAAATAAGTAAAGTAGTTAAATAATAATAATAATAATAATAATAATAATAATAAAATAATCATCTGAAATTCCACATGAAGTAACTGTCGTGTCCTTTACCAATTTCATGTCCATCTTATATAAAAATAAAATAATAAAAATAAATCAAACCATTCCTTTTATTTAATTCAAACAATGGTGATGTGTGTACATATAGTACTACATATGATGTATACGTGTTCTATGAAGGGAAACGTGTAAGAGCTCCATACATCTTGGAAGTTCTATAAATAGGATTAAACTGAATTGAGAAGTTCTCATTCATTCTATTATGTATACGATGTCGCCTTCCCCTCTCTCTTTAAATTCTATTTTATTCTTATTTTTACCTATAATAATAATAAGGTCATGCCCCGTTTTAAGTATTTTAACTCCCGATCACCACTACCCTTTCCGATTGATCTGAGCCCCATAACACATGTCAAGGCTCTGCCTGAATAAGTTCATTGGGGTTCTGTCTCGTGACATATGGACAAGGTTGAATTAGGGGTATTATACTTAACACGAGTACAAATATAGGCTAAAGATAAATAGAAAACTCACTTTAATTTAGAAAACCCGGGAAACTCTAACCTCCCGATGTTTTTTTTTTAAAAAAAATATATACACATGTTTTTAAGGTATTTTGGCCAAAAAAATCAAAAAAGCGCCGAGTAGATATTTTTTAAAAAAAATAAACAAGTTTTGGTGTAACACGTGTTACAAATATGTCAGATGAATGTAACACGTGTTACACCAAAACTTGTTTATTTTTTTTAAAAATATCTACTCGGCGCTTTTTTTATTTTTTTGGCCCAAATACCTTAAAAACATGTATATAACATGTGTATATTTTTTTTTTAAAAAAAAACATCGGGAGGTTAGAGTTTCCCGGGTTTTCTAAATTAAAGTGGGTTTTCTATAGATACTAACCCAATATAGGCTATAGATACTAACCCTACAAATATATATATATATATTTAAAATAGCTTAGAAGTTATACCCAAAATTTATACTAGGAGGCTTTCTAGTTGAACCCTAAATATACAAAGTGGGTCCATTCTCTTTTCTCACTAATTTATTCCCTTTTTCTTTGAGACATAATTATATTCAAAAAGGTCCCAAATTGATCCGATAGTAAAAGCCCGGACCCCTGAAACCCCAATCCATATCGAAAATCAAGAAATCAAGATTATGGTCTTCTCGCGGGCCGCGTAAAGAATAGGCGGAAGGTCACGCGGGCCGCGACAGCAAGGCAGATCTCCGGATAAGCTTAAGGGGCACGTGTCATCCACGTGGCACACCTACTGATGACTCAGCAACCCTACGCGTAGACTAGGCAGCCACGCGGGCCGTGTAAGGATCGAGCAAGGGCTCACGCGGGCCGCGTGAGACCCAAATTCCAGATATAAATAGAGCAGGCTACGAGCAGTCCTCTGGTGTCGAAAGTTTCTTTCAGAAACGAAGTTATACTGTCCAAATTCGAATATTACTCTCAAATTAGCGAGGCGCTGCTACGATACAGGGTATTAACTCGATCGCTGCTACGATTCAATGTCCGATCGATTGAAACTATCCGATGAATGTTTAAGTGCTGCTCAAACTTGGGTTATGCTTTGTCATTCGTCGTTAATTCGATGGATGTTTAAGTATTGCACTTTGTCATTTGTTGTGAGGGTTTTAATCTCGTGAGTTATCGTAAATGATGTATTAGTTACTTACCGAGTTCGTGTGCACTAGGTTACAAGACTAATCAATAGGCTAAGCTCTGCCTGTATAAATCTGCAATATCAAGGCTAACCAGTAGATTAAACTCTGCCCGTATAAGTCTGCATGCTTATAATGTGAGACATTATCTTTTTATCAAATTGCTTTACAAAACCTTAAAGGTTTTTAAGGTTATAATTACAGGGATTAAGTCTTTGTAATCTCCAAATTACAGCCGGTATGTGGGGTTTGTATACAATACTTGATAACCGTCAACATTGGACAACGAGTTAGCCAAGGGGTGATATGACCATAGTCACAGACACCATTGAACAATGAGGTTACCAATGGATGGTCGAGTGACAAATACCGTGGGTAGTTGGTTGATATATGGAAACATTGTAATCGCTCTTAATACTGTAGATTATAACAAATGCGTCGTTTTAAGCAAAATGAATGAACTCACCAGTATTTCCTGCTGACGAAACCTTTTTAAAACGCGTTTCAGGTAATTACAGTAGATTGGAGTAAGAGTTGGATCCGACACAGAAGGGCTTCAAGAAGTGGCTTATTTTATTAAATCAAATTAAGAAATATTGTTTTATGTAATCAAATTTATCTTTATTAAAGCTACCTTTGTAAAACATGGGTTTATCTCATCTATTTAATAAATAAAATCCGGTGTTTTCTAAACTCTGATATTTTTCCTAACTCACGGTCCCGATGAAATTTCCGCTGCACTACTTTTCAAAATAACCACCGGTACCACTTGGCTGCTCGCGGCTCTCGATTCCGTCCAGGGTGGGGTCGGGGGTCGTGACAGTACGTGTTCCTGAGCTTTAGTAATATTAGGATTGTGAGGTGAGATTCGAATATGTCATGTTGAGTCCTGTGACGATGTCTGTTGCAGACAATGTCGTCATCTGGATCTCGCGTTACCCGAGACGCTCGCCGAAAGCAAGCAGACAAACGCCTTGCTGCCATGATCACTAAGCAAATGGCAAAGGTTGTACCCCAAGTTTTCAACGAACTGTACGAGAACATGAGCAAATCATCTGAGGAATCCAGGACCGAGACTCCCAAAGCTACTTTCAGCTTCAAACAATTCAAGGCATGTGGACCGAAAGAGTTCACCGAAGAAGAAGGCCCTACGGCTTTGTTTCAATGGTTTGACTCCATCGAGGTCACACTACGATAGAGCGGTTTCCCCGATAATCTACGCACTCTCAACGCGACTGGCATCTTCCAGTCCCGCGCTTTAGACTGCTGGACGGCTGAGAGGAACAAACGTGGGAATGATGCAGCCTACGGTCTGTCGTGGGACAAGGAAGTCATGATGGAAGAATTCTGCCTCCTCATGAGCGCCAAAAGTTAGAAGATGAATTCTGGCACATAAAGCAGAAGGATGGTGAAAACGTTGCTCTCACTGCTCGCTTCAAACAGCTGAGTATTATTTGTCCTGAACAAGTCAAGACTCCGGAGATCGCAATCAAGAAGTATATCCGAGCCCTGCCTGACTGTGTTGCAGATTTCGTGTAAGCGGCCAAGACCATAACGATCGAGGAAACCTACCTACTGGCCGCTGAAATCAACGACAAGCGGGTCAAGGCTGGTGTCTGGGATAGGACTTCAAAGAACCTGCATCAAGCTACCACCGCCGCACCAACTGCTGAAACTGCCACCGCATTGAACAACAAGAGAAAGAACAAGAGAAAGAGCAACTCCAGCAACAAGAACTGTGCGATCACTGCTGCACCAATTCAAGCTGTACCAGCTTAACAGCAACAGCGTCAAGTAGTGGCGCCTGTGGTAAATGCACTGCTTGCTAAGCGTGCATATACTGGGCCACACCCGCTTTGCCCTACTTGCACCTACCACCACCCGACTAGCATCGCTTGCCGATTCTGTGCTCATTGCAATATGTACGGCCATTTCACTACCAACTGCCGTGCTCGACAAGCTCCTGCTCATCAAGTTCTTCTCACCGCCCCCCAGGGTGAACAAGCTCCTCCGGCACCCGCGGTCAACGCTAGAGCCTGCTTCGCATGTGGCGATCCTAACCATTTCACTAACATGTGCCCGAATAGGGTTGTGAAACAAGAGCCCTAGCAGCAGCAGCCTCAACAACAACAACAGCAGCAACAACAGCAACAAGCAGCACATGCTCGAACTTTCAACATCAACGTGCGCCAGGCCCAAGCTGACAACAATGTGGTCAATGGTACGTTCCTCGTGAATGGTATTTATGCTTCATGTCTGTTTGATACTGGTGCAGATAACTGTTTTGTATCGTTTGAGTTCGAAAAGCTCCTTAACCGTAAGCTCGGCCAACTCCCCTCGACGTTTGATGTCGAAGTTGCTACCGGAAGAACCGTCGCTGTGAATTCTATTCTTCGTGATTGTACCCTTGAGCTCAACAATCACATATTTCCAATCGACCTTATTCTGATGCAACTCGGAAGTTTCGATGTCATAGTAGGCATGGACTTTCTTTGCGAAAACCATGCTGAAGTTGTGTGCTTTGACAAGATGATCCGATTCTCGCTCTCTAATGGAGACCAGTTGTGTGTTTATGGCGAAACTGATTCGAAAGGTCTCAAGCTCATGTCGTGTGTCCAAGCTAGCAAGTATCTCCGCAAGGAATACAGGGCTTTCTTGGCTAACATTGTAGTAGCGGAGAAGGAATAGAAAGGAAGGACAGAAGTGAAAGACGTTCCAGTGGTTCGTGAATTTCCTAATGTGTTCCCTGACGACCTTCCCGGCCTACCGCCAAGTCGTGATATCGACTTTCGTATCGACCTCATTCCTGGAGCCAACCCTGTTGCCAAAACTCCTTACCAACTAGCACCGTCCGAAATGCGTGAACTCTCGAGTCAGCTTCATTCGCCCGAGCACCTCTCCTTAGGGCGCACCAGTCCTTTTCGTCATAAAGAAGGATGGGTCGTTCCGGATGTGCATCGACTATCGTGAATTTCCTAACGTTTTTTGAGGCCCTAAGCGAGCTACAAAGTCGAGGCCTTTGACCCTTGTGAGACTTGAACCTAAAAGAATATCAATCGGCAATAGCAAATCGCAAAATCAAGTCATAAAATGCGACTATCAAATCACAAAAATTGCCTTTTTATGGTTACTCAATCGCAAATCGCATTATCGCAATCGATTACCCCTAATTTCTTCCCCAATTGCCATTCACGTCAGTTGCAGTTTCGAGGTCTAGACACTTTACTTTTTGGGTCATTATGTCTTTACCTATGTGTTTGTACATTTAGGTTAAATACACATGTAATATATGAAATATATATATTGGAGACCCATACTTTTTGAGAACTCTGGGCCATTACCTAGAATGTTAAGTCTATTAGCCTGGTCACGTGCAAAACATACCCATATTGAGTATTATAATGTACTAACAAATATTTTAAATAAAAATACAATAAGTAACTTAGACATACCCCGTTCAATTTACCCCATCCTTAGTCACAAATAAAATTAATTATTTTCCTAATTAAAAAAACATTCTAACTTTTATTCTTTCAAAGAGGTTTTATTTTTTAATCGTTTAAAAACATTTGTTTTAAAAATGTAAAAAAAACTATTTTATATTTATTTCTATCTTTAAAACTAAAGTAAACTGCAATTTTACCCCCTAGGGTTTAGGGCAATTGGCATGTCTACCCCCTAAGGAAATAAATGCAATTTTACCCCCCACTGTTTGGGGTTATGTCGCAACTTTACCCCCCGGACCATGTCAACGTTAATATTACCGTTAGTGTGTATTGAAATGTCCAAAGTACCCTTTGTCTTCCCCATTAAGAAGCTTGAAGCCTCAATTGACTGCCCTAAACGCTGTTCTTCCTCTTTATCACCCAATTCTTCAATCGACCCCCAATTCAATCTTGAGGCCCTCAATTCACTGCCATCAATTCACTGCCCTGAACATGTCTTCATCTTCTTCCTCTGTGCTTCGATTCAAGGAGACAATGGGCAAAACTCAAGCTTCAGACATCATCTGTCCTGGTCAATGGTATCTTCGATGTGTAAGTTTCTTCTGTTTTATGCTTATTGAAACTCAAGTTTGTTTGAAACTCTTGCTTATGATGTCCGATAATAGGTTGGAGGATGTGGATTCCTCAGATGGGCTGATGTTGGTGAAGAACAGGGATGTCCGATTTGTCGAGAGGTAATGCCTGCTTTAATTAAAAGCATTAAAGATAAGGATGAGTTGGCTAAGTGCAAAGACCAGTTGGCTCGGTACAAGAATGGCGATGTGTTCAAACTGAAGATGTACTTAGGGATTACTTGGGTCTTGATTGTTCTACTTTTTTTGCTTAAGTAGTTAAATGTGGAGAAATTGGATTAGTTTGTGTATTTTGACTCTAACTGTATATGAGTTATGAGTTTTCAAGTTTATGCAATGGTCCTTTTCAAGTTCTTATATGTTTGTTTTGGTAGCCTGCTTGTAATTCTGTGGGTATTGCTGACAAAGAGAATGATATATTTGAGAATGAGAAAGATATTGCTAAGGATGAAGACGTCGTTGCATCCGAAGAACCAGACAGTTATGTATACTTTGAGGATTAAGACTCTGAGATACTCAGACCTTACATGGAGCAAGAAACTGATTATGAAAAGATATTCGGAGATCCGACAAAGGATTATGACCCTGAAGTGTTGGAACATGCATGGGATTACACATATTGGGATGAAGAGGATGATTGGTACTTTGACCCATATGAAGGGGAGCATGGTTCTAATTCGGATTGGTCTTGTTTGGATGATTGTCACTGGAAATAGGCTAGATTTGTTTGGTTGTACGTTTGTATTTTGGACCTCTTATTTGTACTAAATGTTGCAATGTAATCGAATCACTTTCTGCCAAAATTCTGTTTGAACACATTATTTGTACTAAAGCAGCATATACAAACCAAACATAAAGATTGTAAACCAAACATTGTAAACCAAAATAGAGCAGCCATATGTAAACCAAACATTGTAAACCAAAATACAAGCCATATACAAACCAAACATAAAGCAGCCATGACAACATAACCACCCGTCACTCATAAAGATTCCAAACCAAACATTGTCTTGAACAAACTTGACAAACCAAACATTGTCTTGAACAAACTTGACAAACCAAACATTGTCTTGAACAAACAAACATAGTCTAAAGTTACAAACCTAACATTGTCTTGAACAAACTTGACAAACAAACAAACATAGTCTAAAGATTGTAAACTAGTGCACCTTGAGTGGCAGTGTGTGATTCCTGTGAAGCAGTGGATTGTTCACCCCCTTGTCCTTTGCAGCTCCTGACATTGTTACCCATGTTCCCACATTTACCACACTTGATGTTGGTTCCCTTTCTGGTCATTTTACCTCCTTTGTCGAACTCCTGCTCAAGCTCTTTTTCACCAAATGCCTTCCTTCGTTTCTTCTTTGGCCTTTCAACTTGTGTATGATGCTTTGGTGGGATGAGTGTTGTTGGACACTGTGAAGGAGTCCACATGTCCGGCCCGTTGATTGGCTCTATCACATTGTCATAAACTTTCTTCCATGTTGACAGCCAATACACATCAGAAACCCACTCTTCTGGTATGCCAGCATCAATGCTATTCCTTGACATATCCCATATAGCTGCTACTGCATGTTTGCAAGGCATCCCTGTCAAATCCCACTTCCTGCATGCACAAGTTTTATGTTTAACATTCACAACACACTGTGATCTTGGACCTGTTACTTGATACTTGTCTAAATCAACCATTAAAACAGACATTTCAGCAGCCTGTTTCTTAATCTCATCGAAAACCTCAGTGGCATGAGGTGTTAGTGTCCTCATACACTTTGCTTGGAATTTCTTGACATTCACTGTCCTCTTGGTCATATACTCCCTAATGAATTCTAGGCATGTGATAATCGGCTTGTCCCTTGCTCCTATGATTTGTCTGTTAAAAACCTCACATATGTTGTTCAGCAACATATCACATTTAGCTCTTCCAGAAAAATATGCTCTTGACCAAGCTGTGTATGGGATCTCATTCAGCCAGTCATACATAGCTCGTTCTGTTGTCTTAATTTCTTCCATAGCTTTGTTAAAATATGGAATAGATGTCTTCCTTCCGGCTGACCAAAGCAAATTCTTGTAAAGATCTCCACGCCACTTGGATTTCATGTACTCATGGATGTGCCTCAAACAAAATTTGTGCTCACCATTAGGAAAAACAACTAGCATAGCTGGAATCAGACCATGTGATACAAAATGCAATTAATCCTAATATTTTGCAACCAAAGTTATTTGCAAGTTATTAATTAACACTGAAGAAGTCATTACCTTTTGTCTGTCACTGATAAAGGTGAAACAAGACTCAGCCGTACACCCTAGGTCATCTCTCAACAGTTGCAAAAACCATTTCCAGCTTTGGGTTGTTTCTGCCTCAACAAGGGCATAACAAACTGGATATATGCTATTGTTCCCATCTATACCAACAGCACTCAAGATATGTCCAGGAAATGGACCTTTCATGAAACAACCATCCACACCCAGCAATGGTCTTCCAATCATCTTAAATCCTCTCATCATAGAGGCAAAACAAACATAAACCCTTCGAAACTGCCTTATAGGACTACCTGAGTTCCCACATGGCTCCACATCAATTTTAATTGTACTACCTGGGTTGGCTTTTAGAAGTTCATCACAGTATGACCTTAGCAGACCATACTGTTCTTGGTAATCACCATAAATACTCGTAGTTGCTATCCTCTTGGCTCTGAAGACCTTATGTAGTGATATTTTTAGTTGATGCTTCCGAATCAGTTGACTTTGGATTGCATGAATTGGCATGTCTGGATTGCTTTCAATCATAGGTTGGATCTCTTTGGCAATCGAACTCATTGTGTACAAAGAAACGGCCCTTGTTGTCAAACAATTATGTTGATTATGAATGGTCTTCACACACCACTTATCCTTGTCTGTATTTCTTGAGATGTGAACTGCCCAAGGACAGGTGGGCTTGGTATGCCTTTTAAGGTGTTTGTATTTTTACCATACTTTGGCGCATTTACTATTTTGCCCTTCATCCCCCTTCTTTTTTACAGGACCAAGTAGTGGTGGATTAATTCCAAAACATACTACCCTATACCTTAACAATTCGTTTTTTTAGAATAAACACATCTCTCCTTGCCTTAAGAGCATAATCTTTCACCATCTGATTCATCTTTTTCTTGTCATCAATAAGCTGACCAACAAAGAATGGCAGATCATTTAGACCTTTTAAAGCACCCTTGTTTCTCCTCCTTATCTTTCAGGCAACCTTATCTCTAAGGCTTGAATTGTCATCAGACCCACTTTCAAAGTCCTCCAGGTCTACAGGCAGATGACCTTCTTCGTTTCTCTCATCATCATGATCCCCATCAGTTGAATCATCCAGTTCTTCCCTAGTAAATTCAACATTAGCCCTGAACCTCTGCATATCCACCTCTATTTCATAAACCAAATTATCTTCCTCAATATACTCATAATCAGGATCATTTCCTTGATCACTTCCTTCACTCTCTTCATCATGATCTTCAATTTCTTCCTCATCTTCATTCATACTATGATTCTGATTATTTATTGTAAATGATGCTGGAACAATTGCTTTACATGTTCTATCAACAGGAACTTCACTTGACCCGATCAAGATTGTTGACCTCCGGTGTTCAACATACATGTCTATAATGTGAACTCCTTGACGCACATGATCAAAGATAGGCTCTAAGTCAACATCACATTTTAATGTCCTAAGACCAAAATCCAACGAACAGTACGGTTCCTTATAATGAATGCAGAAAAACAGACCATCATTGTATCCTAATTTCTTAACCATCTCCTCTAAAACATCAGTATTCAACACTCAAAAATTTACATGATCAATGTAGTTCATCTTCCCACCAAAGTAATTCCTATTTGGGTTTTCTACAAAATTACCTCCATGGTGAAATTTTATGGTAAATTGAGATTGGGTTTGACCTGTAAACAAACAACAATAACAAATTAACACAGAAAAAGGTTCAAATTTTACCTAATTCAGACCCTGTGAGCTTGCATGTCACTTACGATACATTTCATGTGGTTCGAAATACTGGTCTTCAGCTCGTAGCTTCCACAATCGAAGATCCATGCTCGTAACAGAGTTCTAATCCACTGTAATTCTTGAAGATCGCCAATGAGCAGCTCTTGAATTTAGAGGTAGGTTATGTTGAAGGTTTCAAAGTGATGGAATGGGAATTTTCTGAGGTTGCAGCTGAAGCGAAGGGTAATAGCTGAAGACAATGGTGATTTTACATATTTGCCCTTTGACCATTAAAAGAAAACGGTGATATGTGACGGAAAGATGGTCCAGGGGGTAAAGTTGCGACATAACCCCAAACAGTGGGGGGTAAAATTGCATTTATTTCCTTAGGGGGTAGACATGCCAATTGCCCTAAACCCCAGGGGGTAAAATTGCAGTTTACTCTTAAAACTAAAACCTTTTAAAGTACGAAAACATTTTAAAGTTGTTTAAAACAATCTTTTTTAGTTTTATACTTGGATTTCTATATGTTTTTCTTATGAAGTAAATTAAGAATATAAGATGTCTAATATCATTTTATTATAACAAACATTTTTGGTTTTATACTTGGATTTCTATATGTTTTCCTTATGAAGTAAAGTAAGAATATAAGATGTCTAATATCATTTTATTATAACAAACATTTATAAAAAAGTATAAAACTTTTTATAATTTTTAGAAAAACTGAAAAGTATAACATTTTTTAGAAAAAACAAAAAATTGGAATAAATAGAAATTCACAAACACACAACATATAAACTATGTACACTCAATTTTACCCTAAGATTTGTCAAAAAAAAAAATTGCAGTTTACTCTTAAAACTAAAACCTTTTAAAGTACGAAAACATTTTAAAGTTGTTTAAAACAATCTTTTTTAGTTTTATACTTGGATTTCTATATGTTTTTCTTATGAAGTAAATTAAGAATATAAGATGTCTAATATCATTTTATTATAACAAACATTTTTGGTTTTATACTTGGATTTCTATATGTTTTCCTTATGAAGTAAATTAAGAATATAAGATGTCTAATATCATTTTATTATAACAAACATTTATAAAAAAGTATAAAACTTTTTATAATTTTTAGAAAAACTGAAAAGTATAACATTTTTTAGAAAAAACAAAAAATTGGAATAAATAGAAATTCACAAACACACAACATATAAACTATGTACACTCAATTTTACCCTAAGATTTGTCAAAAAAAAAAGTCATAAACATACAACATATAAACTCGATTTTACCCTAAGATTTGTCACAAACATACAACATATAAACTCGATTTTACCATAAGATTTGTCAAAATAAACTAAGCAACATGCAGAGCAAATTGTCGCTGACATTCAAACGTAAACTACAATCTGCTTTAAATAAAATGTTCCCAATAAAGGTAAACTGCAGTTTACTATACGGTAAATAACAGCTTACGAGTCAATTGATATATAAATTCCAGGTCTATATACGCAGGTCCCTTTTCTTTCTTTTTTTTTTTTTTTTTTGAAAATTAAAATTAAAACTTCATTAAAAACACACCTCCGACCCAAACGGGCAAAAGGTCAAACAAGAACAACACCCCCAACCCAAACGGGCAAAGGGCAAAATTACAACATATACATCGGATATTTACACCACTCCTTCCAACTAATATATTTACAAGAAGATCTATTTTTAACCCACCTAAAACCTCTCGCCTTAATCTCTACCATAATGTCTTGATGGCTTTCCCTTGTCTGATTAAAGACCAAATCGTTCCTGCCTTTCCAAATACACCAGCACGAAATAATAACCAATCCATGTAGAATCTTCTTCGCTTTCTTCCCGATCTGTAAAGAATTATGAATTTTCATAAGATCTTTGAATTCGAAAGCGAAAATCGGTGGAATGTTGCACCAAGCACTGATTGCTACCCACACCCGAATAGCCAACGAACAAGCCGAGAATAAATGATCCACAGATTCCTCATAATCGTCACAGAATGGACACATAACCGAGGGAATATCCACGTTCCTTCTTCTCAGATTGACTCTAGTAGCTAGCCTATTCAAGTTACCTCTCCAAGCCATTATGTTGCACTTGATGGGCACCCATTTGCACCAGACGAATATGGGAGGATAGATATTACCCCTGTCTAATATAATAGCTTCTTTCACATATTTCACCGAGAAACTTTCCTGTTTGTCCATATTCCACCGCCACGAATCTTTCTCGCCTGAAAGTCTCACCGTGTTAATAACGTCTTGACATTCATGCCATTCATTCCTTCATCTCAGTATCGGTCTCGGGATGCCTAACCCAGTTCCAACAATATCTGCCATTCCCCTATCCCGAAGCAACTCTATCCTTAACCCTACAAGTTTTATTCGCATCCAAGACAAATAACCTAGGCCATCTTTCCATGAATGGAAGATCGCCCACCCAAGTGTCTATCCAAAAACGAATATCCTCCCCGCTCCCTACCTTACCCAAAATCATCTGATTCGTTCCTTTCCCATTTAATTTCGTTTTAGATATTACTTTCTCTATGTTATTCCAACATCCCCCGTATTTACTATTATGAGGCAAAAAGTTCCTTTGATTATTTTTAGAGTTAAATGCTTGGTTGGTCCCTGTGGTTTTCAAAAATTGCAGACTTGGTCCCAGTGGTTTACTAATTACACGCGTGGTCCCTGTGGTTTTCAAAAATGCACTCGGTTGGTCCCCAGCCCTAACATCAGTTAAATTTCTTAGTTAACTATGTGTGAAATGACTATATTACCCCTGAACAATTAAAAAAAAATAAAAAATAGAGTTAAATTTCTTAGTTAACTAATGGCCCACCATCTTCTTCCTCCAATACTGTACCACCACCACTACCTGAACCACCAACACAACTGCACCAGCACCACCACCGCTGTACCACCCACCACCACGCCAAAAAAACGTACCTGAAGCTCGTAGAAATGTTTTGCGGGTAAAATTCAATCAAATTTGAAACTCGAAATTCAAAAAGTCTCTTTAAGTAAGAACTCCGATCAGCAGGTGAATTGATTATATATATAATGAACTGAATGTATAACTGTATAGTAATTGATATGATACTTTGAATCTATAGATCTAGATCTAAACATAGAAACACATTCCACGTAATTGATATGATACTTTGAATCTATAGATCTAGATCTAAACATAGAAACACATTCCACATAAAACTCAAACAAATTCAAAATCCGAACTCGAAAACTTATCTAGAAAACTCCAATCGATTCCGTCCGTTCTTCAATCTTCACTTCAGCAGTGATGTCACTAGCCGCTGCCGGTTCCGGTGCAGATTCCGGTAATGTAGCCGGAGAAGACGACGGAGATTCATCCGGAGATGAAGAATGATCCAGATCTGAAGGCGGAGGAGCAGGCGGAGATCCGATCGGAGATGAAAGATATGACGGTGGCGGAGAAAAAGACGGAGGTGAAGAATTTTCCAGATCTGACAGCAGATTCCCTCGCCAAGGCTGCGCCGGGTTCGGTCAGTTCTTCCTCCACCCTCAAGCGCTCGCTCTCTCTGTCTCTTTCTCTCTCTATGTCTCTCTCTCTCAGCATTTCTCTAAATGTGCAGAATGCTTGTGTACCTTTATGTGTGGATGAAAATTAGAAGGGAAGAGATAAGAGGGTGGTGGTACAGTATTGGAGGAAGAAGATGGTGGGCCATTAGTTTTAGTTTTTAGTTACTTAGGGGTAATTTAGTAATTTTACACACACTTGACTGAGAAATTTAACCTAAGTTAGTGTTAAGGACCAACCGAGTGCATTTTTGAAAACCACAGGGACCACGCGTGTAATTAGTAAACCACTGGGACCAAGTCTGCAATTTTTGAAAACCACAGGGACCAACCAAGCATTTACTTATTTTTATTATAACATGCTTCCACCACTTCCCTCCAAAGATTTTGATTTTCGACCCTATATCTCCATCCCCATTTATATAAAAGAGCCTCATTAACTTCTTTAAGTCTATTAATACCCAGACGGCCAGACCCCCTTTTTTCTTGGGCCAGGTAACCCAATCCCAGGCCACCCAATTCATTTTATTATTGCTACTAGAACCCGTCCAAAGAAACTTTCTCATTTTAGCTTCAAGAATATTTATTAAACCAACCGGAGCTTTATATAAAGAAAATAATCAATGTTTTCTAACCCTGCAGGTCCCTTTTCTAATTCATTTAACCAGTTCGACAATAATCAATGTTTTAAAAACCGGTTCAAACCGGACGGTTGTACCGATATAACCGGTTAAACCACTCGGTACACCCTATTGAACCGCCCAATACACCCGGTTAAACAATTTCTGTGTCAAATCCGGCACGGTATCAAAACCGGATTTTAAAACATTGACAATAATAAAAGATACCAGTACAATTCATCATAGTTTAGGTTTTGGGAGTTTTAAATTACAGTACTTTTAACCTGTCACAAGACTACCTCTTAACCAATTTAACCTAATTCATATATTCTGAGTGCTCCTTATTTTAACTTGTAGCTAATATAAATGACCAAATAAAACCAAATCTGGAGCTATAAGTCACGAACCAGGAAAAAAAGGACAGGAAAGGGAGAGCTATAAATTAGAAAAATGATACAAGGTTAACCCACCATTGGGTATCTTCAAGGTCCCATAAACAAATCCAAACAAGTCATTCGGCATTTGGTTCATTGTCTGTAGCTTCATTAAATGATGCAGCCAAGATTTCCGCAAGGCTCGGTTGAGAACTAGATTGCTTAGGAGATTCCAAGACTCGAGGTTTTTTTGCACCAAGAGACTGAGGAAGCCATTGTTTCTTGTGTGACTTCCAAATTACAGGTTCTAGAAGCTTCCAGGGGTCTTCCACCATTGACTTGTTGAAGAAACGATCAGGCCGATCTTCTGCCGATACATGATTATGGGTCCCACCCCGTCCTCGCCCCCTACCCTGTCCTGACCCACGACCCATCCCTCTCCCAGACAAGTGCCCTCTGCCTTGATTAGGACCAGAGCTAGGGTACCCTCCTTGACCTGATCCATGGTTGGGGCTATTCATGAAGTTGGGTCCAGGACTATGGTAACCGCGTCCTGGACCATGACCTGGGTGGTTGGTGAAACGGGGACTAGGGTAGCTGCCTTGTCCTGAACCATGGCTTGGACTACTCGTGAAGTGGGTTTGAGGGCTAGGAAATCCAACACTTCCTGGGCCACGATAACCTCCCGCGTGAGGACTATTGCCATTCCAACTCGGGCTGGAGAAATTGGCATAATGAGGGTTCGCATATTGTCCTTGTGGTTGCTGCATTTGCGGATTTGGCATGCGGTTTATATGAGGTTGAAGCGGCGGTGAGGGTAATGTTTCGTTGATTTGTGACCCTGTTGAACCAATAAGTAAATATGTATATTGATAAGAACAGCTATCTAATGCATGCAAAATCCTACAGTTACTTGAAGTTAATATTAAAAAAATGAAAAGAAGTGGCAACTTTGAACCAGTTACTGAAAAATCGGTTAATCCAATTACATTCTATCTCTAACTGCTCAAATGTGTAAAATTGAAAAAATAGCTAAATGGGAAAAGGCCAACGGGACAAATAAATCGAAAAGTTTATATTATTGCTGGTCAAATGTCTCCAACGCACCCATTTTGCCACCTCTATTTATGATCTAAGTAAGAGCCTATTCAGACATTTAATACTTTCATATTGTGGGGTCCAACTACTTCGAATGGGGCAAGAAAATTTTTACTATCCGACACTAACTTAGTAACTTCCAATCCGAAGAGAGAAGCAGCTAGCATACAATAATCTTGGTACTTTGTCCAAACTAACGAGATCTTAGAAACTAACTGTTCACCTTTGTGTGTGTGTGTGTGTGTTCGCATCATTAATTTTCAAAGCTAAATATGATGGTTCAACAAGTCAACCACTTAATGCTAAACCTAAGACCTTCCAAGAAGAGCTTGATATTCATATTGCAACCTATATAGCATCGACATTTTAATTAGAAGGTCAAATAAATTGGTGGGAATAATCAATTATACAAGAAGCCAAACATAGATACACCCATTATCTGTATAAGTGCAACAAATCATACAAAGAGACAAACCTTAACCAGAAAGTAGAAAAAAAGACATCCAGGATGATAAAAGTGACATGAATATAAGCAAATTAACATGCACAAGAAGTTAAAAGTATAGGATTAGAAAAGGAAAATATGTAATTACTTTGAGGTGTTGAGGAATAGTCATGTGCTCTCTGAGAGCTGAGCTGGCGGCTCTGATTGTTCCCAGAATATGCTGCCATCGGGTTGGTGTAATAATTGAAGCTCTGCGAAACTGACTGCACCTGACTTTCAGGGTTGGTTGTGGATTCAAGAAATGGATTTGAGAGACTAGTAGTGGAACGATCATCATTATAAGTTGCAGCAGCAGCCTCTTGCGAAGCTTCCAATCTCATAAGTTTTAGTCTTTCTCTCCTCTGAGTTGACTCTTCCATTGACCTTGCTCTGAATTATCCTAGAGAATATATACAAACTCTAGTATATAACATGTGAAATCATGAATTTTGTGATATACGTAGAGGTCAATCTAAAATAACTTACCTATAAATAACAAAGGGATTAGGGTTGTATTTTATCTCCATATGGGTAACCTGTTACGACTTAGCTAGAAATGAAACAGGCTCCAAAGCATTTTCAAATACTCAAAACCGACTACTAATTTCAAATATATATTGTTACGTGAACTCCGACGACCAGTTTAGACCAAAGTTACCCAATTTGCAAGCGACCTGATGACATTTCTTTGGTTTGACTTAAATTGATATATAATAGGGTGTACCTATCTACACACCATTTTGCCTATTTACACACCAAAAAAGGTGTTTTTTTGTCCTTATATGCACACCTTGCAGTGTCGAACTGTGGCCAAAACGCAGCGTTTTGGCCACAGTTCGACATTGCAAGGTGTGCATATAATGACAAAAAACACCTTTTAAGGGTGACTATCTACACACTTGGTGTGTAGATAGTTTGGCCCATATAATATTCAATACCGACATGTGATGCAGAACAATTATCCATCATATGGAACAAAGACAGAGGTAAAAAAACAAAGTTGCATCAATCAAAATCCCTATGACTAATTAAGCTACTATCTGATTTGGGCATGGGATATTGAACCGAAAAGAGGGGATATTCAGAACCGAAGCTCTGATACCATAAAAGTGTTTATAGTGAATGATTTTCTGTCTGTTATTGATATAATAATAATCCCTTTGTATAGGGAGAGATACAAGCATAGTGTACCTCTAATAAGGAAACATAATCACCATACAATTATACAAGATAATGACTATCTATACAAATAATATATCGGCTAAGACCTACAACGCTTTGTTCGCTTAACTAACTAATTGCTCAATATTAATCCACTCAAAAGAGCATAAAAATGTATGCATCTTCATCTCACATGACAGGTAAGGTAATTTACCACCCAAAGTTGGGGTTTCTACTTCAAAAAAACGCATAAGTGTTGGTAATTTCGAATTAAAGATTCCTATTTCAATTTCCCGTATCAGAGCGTACCTGGGATATTCGCTGGAGAAGGAGAAGGTACCGTTGTCGGCCAGAACCAGAGGGGGTGGTGTAACAAAGGGATTTTGATCGGGATTGATGCTTCTGTTGGCGAGAGCAGCAGAAATCTATCAGAATTGTCGAGATGAGGAGGAGAGCAGCGAGGGTTAATTTAGGGCTTGTTTGGCTAGGCTTAGGCTTAGGGTTGTTTTTTTTTACCTATTAATGAGGTTCAGACCTCCTATTGGTTCAGCACTTAATGGTTCAGGTTGTTTGTTTCACGAGCAGATGTCTGCTCAGATATTTGCATCTGAATGGTTAAGATTTATACAGAGTCTGAATGGTTAAGACCTCTAATCTGAATTGGTCAGACATTTGCCTCTGAATAATTAAGCATTATTCAGACTCTTAATGGTTCAGACCTCTTACTGGTTCAGCACTTAATGGTTCAGACCTTTTACTGGTTCAGCACTTAACCATTCAGATGTTGCCAAACAGCCCCTTAGGCTTATTTAAGAGTAAAATGCATGGATTGGTCGTGCGGTTTTGTAAAATAACACATATAGTTTCTACTTTTGGAAATTACATTGGTGCTTCCTGTGGTTTGACAGTTTGTTACTCGGATAGCCCCTGGAGTGGATGTCCGTTAGTTTTCTCTGTCAAATCTATGTAAAATGACCAACATGCCCTTAGTATTAAATTAAAACACTAAAATAGATGTTATCTTGTGGGGCCCAATTCCTATTAAAATAACCTCACCCCACCATTCTCTTTTCTATCTCTCTGTTTCTTTACTCTCCGTCAAACAACCATCAAATAACCACCATCATAACCTCTGATTTGGGCTTCACCTGCAACAACATGAACCTTCGATTTGGAATTATTACCCTTGTGTATCGTTTCTTCTCTTATATACACTAACAAAACTTTAATCTGGCATTTATATGTTCTTACCTTAGATCTTGAGAGCATCTTCAACATTATTTGCAATCTTGTGAATAAACCTAAAAGCCTTGATGAATTATTAGAGATGGCAAAGCTATCATCCACAAAAATTGCACAACAACCAAATGATAAGCATGCACTGCGATTGAAGATGTAAGCTTATTTCGTCATTATTATTATTACCAATAGCATCTATAACATTGTCTTATGTCTAATTATTTTTTATCTCTTCAGCCTATTTAATCTGTACAACCTGTTGGAGAACCCTTACAGTCGGTTCATCGTTTACAAGAATGCCCTCAAGTTGGCAAAAGAAGGTGAAGAGGTATGGTCCCAAACCAATGCACACATGGCAGGGACCACACCATTTTTTTCCAGCTTGGCGCCTACATCAGCTAAATGCATCCAGAAGCTTCTGGAAGAAATCACAGGTGACAAGAAGATGCTCCTCCAGGCATAAAGGACGACACGTGTCACCTATAGTAGGACGCCAACTGGACATGCAAGATATCTGGAGGACAGACCAACAGCCACTGCCAAAAATCGCCCAGCTTGACAAATAAGGGCGTGCCACGTCACCCACTACCCTGGCAACGACAGAGGGGACAAAGAGGATATTCCCCTTGGTCGAACAGTTGGCGCCCACTGGCTAGCTGGCAGGTCTCCTCCTCTTCCTTCATCATTCGGCTATAAATAGAGGACTCCTCCTTCAGGTTTAAGGATTCTGCTTTCTCATCATTTTACTCTTAACACACACTATTCTCCTCAGAATAGTACTTATTCTTATGCCGGAGGGTGGTCACAAGGAGAACCTCCATATTCCCCTCCTTGTGGTGAGTCACCGGTGTTCTGTTTTGCAGGATTCCAGCTAATGGCGAGTGGAGAAAGAGATTGAACCCTAATACACGAGACAGTTCAGCTAGGATAACCTTGTGTTATCCAGTGTTACATCAGAAGGAAAAGTCATCGAACACATTATTCCGTCTTTTAGAAAGATAGACAGTTTGTTGAAAGAGTGGGATCTTGGAGTGCAGGACCGGAGGGAATCTGATGTTAACCAAAATGAATGATTCCGGTGAATCTGATGTTTCAGGTGTACCTTGAAACGAGACCAACATCAGATTCACTAGAATCATTCATTTTGATTAACTTCAGATTCGTCGGAATCGAAGGTTGTGATGGTGGTTGTGGTGACAGTGGTTCGCTGGTATATCGGTGGAGATTATTGGTTGTCGGTGGTTTGGTGGTGACTGTAGAGGATGGGGGTGTAGGTGGTGGTAGGAGTTGCAGATGATGAGATGATGTGAGGAAGAAGGATAAGATGAGGGTATTTCTTTTATATTTATATTTATTGTTTTTTCATGGAGGGTATTTTAGTCAATTTATATTCACTTAACATCAAAAACTAACCTTCATCCACTCTAGAAACTATCCGAGTAACAAACTGTCAAACCAGATGGAGCACCAGTGTAATTTCCAAAAGTTGCGGACTATAGGTGTTACTTTACAAAACCACAGGGACCATCTGGACATTTTACTCCTTATTTAACTCAAAAAGGATTTTTTTTGTGAAAATGACTTATTAACTTATGACTTTTTGAAAAAGAGTTTTAAAAAAAAAAGTGTTTGGATTAGCTTATGGGGTGGAAAAATCCAATATGTCAATAAGTTGTTTTTTTAAAATGTGTTTGGCTTAGCTTATTCATGTAAAATGACTAAAATGAACTTTCTTTTACAAGTCAATAAGTTGTTTTTTAGAAAGTGTTTGGCTTAACTTTTTTGTTTCTCTTCCCTTCCTAATAAAATGTTTAATTTAATAAAAAAAAACTACAAAATAAAAAAATATGTCTTTTACAAAAAAAAAAAAAAATACAATAATACCACCATAGTTCCTATAGTACATTCATCCATACAATTAAAATGATGTCATGTTCATCTCCGCAATGTCATTATATCTTCCGCAATGATATCTCGGATCGCTGCCATATGTATATCATCATCATTTGTACGACGTGTAGCCTGAACTTCTTCGAGAACTTCATCGCTAGTACCACCTCCTATGGGACTGTACGATTCTTGTTGCGCCTTATCAAATGCTTTATGCAAAACAGTGAACAAATTAAACAAATTATCAGGAATACATACTACAAACAAATTGAATAAATACAGACATTATGAGGCAGAGATTTCTAGTATATACAAGAACGACATACTACAAACAAATTGAACAAATTACACAAATTAACAGCAGAGATTGAACAAATTAAACAAATTACAAGAATACAAGATTAAACAAATTACAAGAATACAAAAATAACATACCGGAAATGGGAGCCGAAAGCCGGAACTCGAAGCAGTGGCTGTGTTAACTGATGTTGCAGCGGCTGTGTTAACCGGAAGCGGCGGCCGGAACTGGGAGCCGGCGGCCGGAACTGGAAGCAGCGGTGGAGAATGATGTCGTTGTGTTGAACGATGATGTTGGCGGTTGTGTTAACAGATGTTGCAGCGAAGTAATGTGTAGGGCAAAGTTATAAGCAGTGTTTCCACAAGGGTAATCTGGTAATTTCGTTTTTGAAAAGTTATAAGCTGCTCAAAAAGTCACAATATCCTTACTTCTCAAAAATGACTTTTTCTCCAATAAAAAAGTCATTTTGAAAAGTCCTTTTGGGTTTGCCAAACACCAATTCTCCTTATTAGTTTTTTGTAAAAGTCAATAAGTTATAAGTTGGGGTGGAAAAGCTTAGCCAAACATGCCCTTAAATTGGATTAAGGTTTTGGTTTTTGGATCAAATGTTTGTTTGGGTCAAAGTCAAAGTCTGATTACATACATAACATTAACAATAAAAACAGAGACGATTACAGACTAATGGCAGGTAGACTGGCAACAAGCTGCGCCGCCACCCCCTTCTGAATAGGAAACCCTACCCTGCTAAACACAAAATTCTACCTCTTAACATGCGCGATGTTACATACTAATTAATTGCTACTGTTGTTTTGTTTTTCTTTTCTTTTCGAGAACTCATACAAGAATGTTTTGTTTTGGATTATTTATTTATTCCAAATTTTATCTAATTTGCGGGTTGGTGTTCGAAGTGGAACTCAGGAATTAATCGTGTAAACCAGAAGAAATTGAACCAGTTACATTGGGTTCATCTACTCTTATGTATTATCTTATAATCAAAGCAATAATACAAAACATAAGCTATATCAATTTAGAGCTTTTTTGGTAAGTAAATGTTGCAGGTTACTAACTCATGGATCATGAGGTAGAAGAAAGTATATGTCTAGTGCTTTCATATATGTGGCTAGAACATGAGATTATACCTGGATTAAATAAGATGCCCTTACCTGTTAGTGTTTGCGAATTACAGCCAAAACCGACATATAGAACAGAAGCAAGGAACATTCATATCTTCTCATTACCTGTTAGGGTTTGCGAATTGCGAACCAAGAGTAAAGGGTAGGAGAAGCATAGGGGTTGCCAAGGGACGAAGAAAACTAAAGCGCCCTTCGTTTGATAGAAGGGAATATATGTAATTAAATTAAATGTTTAGATAAATATGTTATAACCCACTTAATAAGGGGATATATGTAAAAATCTAAATGTTTTTATTCTTAAAAAATTAACAATAAATATTATTATTTTGTTTATTATGTATATAAATAAATTAGGTGTTTTCCCACGCGCGCTGCCGCGCCATTTTTTTACCTGTGTTTTGCCTTTTCTACTAACAGTATTTTGAAATGATAACGATAAGTGTGGTCGTTTTTCTCGTGCAATATGGCAGGAGTTTGGACATCATCGGTGTGGCTGGCCGAAAACAATCAAAGTGAACATCAATATCGTTTTTTTTATAATGGCAAGCTACCCGCAATGATGTTCACTCATTGTCGGTTAGGTTCGTCACGGTACGGTACTGTCACTCTGTATATCGATCGAAAAAGTGAAGATCATTAATAGGTCCGATAATACAAATACCGGTAACGATGTTGTACTGTCAGAATCGACGTGGTACTGATTTATTGGAACAATATCAGTTCAGCTCGTGAAGACACACTCTATACTTTACAAAAAAAAAAAAGATACACTATTACGAGAAAAACACACGCTATAATTTTCAATAAAATTTATGCCGGAAACCATAAAAACAAATACTGTCGAAGTTGTTGGCACAGTAGCGTTCAGTTCATAATCGTAAAGAAAAAAATAGATTATATTTGACCCGCTCGACTTAAAACAAAACTATTTTTTAAACGTAGATAAAAGTAAGCAAAGGGAAACTAATTTTGAGACGTAGATAAATAGACACATTACAACCATGTATTTGTAATTTTAAAAAACACCGTAAATTAAAATCTAAAAAAAAGAGTACAAATTTATCAACTATGTAATAATCTATAGATATTTGCCTCTTATCTATCATTCAATATTTTCATAACTTTTTATTAATGATATGCATGCCTAAGATATTTGCTTTTAGCAAAAAAATATATAACGTAGCAAGCAATTTGTTGTAAAGCAAAAAAGGGAGCAAAATGTAAGGGTCAGAAAGGAATTCAACTTGAATGTTTAGGTTAACCAAGGTTACCTCAAACTAACCAAGGTTACCCTAAACCAACACACCAACTCCAACTTTGCAATAGGATTTGAAAGTTATTTTATATATGCTAACAAAACAAGTGACGGCTGAAAAAAAAAATTATTACTTGGGTGGAAGTTGGGCAACCGCCCTCTTCCACCAATTAAAACCAAACACTATTCATTGCCAACATTTATCTATGTATAGTATAACAGTATAATATAATGTTTCATATATTGAGTTTGAAACATTTATTAAAGAGTTAAAATGTTGAAATTTTATTAGTATTAATACTTAAAACCAAATATATATTGTTTATTAGAAGACATTTGTTTTATAAATCTTTGAATAAATTGTCATTTTAGTCATTCTGGTTTGAACAAATTTGTCACTTCGGTCCAAAAAGTTTTGTTATCATTTGTTCTTGACATTTGTAATTATTTTGTCATTTTATCCACAAACTTCATTCAAAAACCAACATTGACTAAGAGGCATCTTCGTCACTTTACACTGTTTAATTTTTGTCACATAATGTGGGTGTCTCACCTAGTTTTAATCAATGTTTTTGAGAAGCGGTCTTTTTACCGGTTCACGGGTCCGACCAGTCGGATCGGACATAAGAACCGGGAGGTGTCATAAATATTATAAAAATTAATATGGTTAAATCTGAAGAATATATAAAAAACGGTCCAACCCCTTTAAAAACCGGTTCGATCGGCCGGTTTCCCGGTTCAACCTCTTGTTCAATGTTATTCTGGTCCGATACCTTGACCCGGACCGACCCAACCTTCGGTTCCCGGTCTGACTGCCCAGTCCGGGTCTAAAAATACTGGTTTTAATATAATTATAGTCACGTATTAATTCTGTATAGATAAAAATTTAAACAACCACCTTCTTTTCTTTTATAGAGCTGCACTAAAAAGGAAGATACAAAACTAAATATATGGTAAACATTTATACTAATTATAGAAAAACAAACATGTATTGTAAATCAAAAACTAAATTAAATCTTAAAGTGCACGTTTAGAAACTCTCATTACTCTAGGACGTTTACGATCTTTCACTGCCCCTTCTTAAAACCATAATCGTCACCGGATTCTCACGTCACTCCGTCGTTATTATCTTCATGAAAATCACACTTTCTATCCTTGGGTGATTCATCATTACAATTCAACCGCCTCAACCGCTTCGTGATGGCAATTTAGGTGATTTAGATCTATGCAACAATCATATATGTGCGATTGCATGTTGTTTAACGTGTTGATTTCGAAAACATTTTGACAATTCATTGATTATTTATATGTTGTAGTGAGATTTGGCATAGAGAAATGGAGAAGAAGGCTAGTACCATGGATTACATCAACCACATGTTTCCTACAGGTTTATTTATCTTACATTCTGTGTATGTGTGTGTGTGTTTCGAGATCGAAGCGTTACGACTTAAGCGATATGTTTCCTCAAAATCCATACATACACTATTAGTTTATTCATACTTGAATTGCATGTGTGTCCATGTTATTAGATACAAATAAATTTGAATTATTCGCAGTCAAAGATTGTTAGAACAAGCTTGAAAACCTTTACGAAAATGCTAATGTAATTAAATACACATGCATATTCAAAGTTAAAATGCTTATATGTTTTATATGAAATTTTTTCTTGGGGCAGAGGTAAGGTTTGCCTGCATCCCACCCTCCCCGGACCCTACTTACATATAGCTTTACTATTTGTGTTGTTGTACATGAAGAGTTTTACCTACAATTGCTATTTCAGCTATATAATGCTAGTGTTGCTAAGTGCTAAGTCCTACACTGATCTCTAATCCTGATATGGTATTTTATGCCTTTTCTTCTAATCATGTTTTGTCTTCGATTAACATTGTGGAACTTGTTCACTGTCTAGAAGCATCTTTATCAGGCGTAGAGCCACTGATGCAGAAAATACATAGTGAGATACGTGTGGTGGATGCTGAAATTCTTGCAGCTGTCCGTCAACAGGTTATATGGCATCCCTTTGATCTGTTCCTTTCTCTCAATAAAAACATTTAATAATTTGAAGTCACTATGTTTAACGGATTATTAAATGTGATCATATTTATTTATTTATCCAGAGTACTTCAGGAACCAAAGCAAAGCAGGATCTA
>JARYGA010061446.1:45679-89137 GCA_030545235.1 Helianthus tuberosus
ATATGTAATTACTTTGAGGTGTTGAGGAATAGTCATGTGCTCTCTGAGAGCTGAGCTGGCGGCTCTGATTGTTCCCAGAATATGCTGCCATCGGGTTGGTGTAATAATTGAAGCTCTGCGAAACTGACTGCACCTGACTTTCAGGGTTGGTTGTGGATTCAAGAAATGGATTTGAGAGACTAGTAGTGGAACGATCATCATTATAAGTTGCAGCAGCAGCCTCTTGCGAAGCTTCCAATCTCATAAGTTTTAGTCTTTCTCTCCTCTGAGTTGACTCTTCCATTGACCTTGCTCTGAATTATCCTAGAGAATATATACAAACTCTAGTATATAACATGTGAAATCATGAATTTTGTGATATACGTAGAGGTCAATCTAAAATAACTTACCTATAAATAACAAAGGGATTAGGGTTGTATTTTATCTCCATATGGGTAACCTGTTACGACTTAGCTAGAAATGAAACAGGCTCCAAAGCATTTTCAAATACTCAAAACCGACTACTAATTTCAAATATATATTGTTACGTGAACTCCGACGACCAGTTTAGACCAAAGTTACCCAATTTGCAAGCGACCTGATGACATTTCTTTGGTTTGACTTAAATTGATATATAATAGGGTGTACCTATCTACACACCATTTTGCCTATTTACACACCAAAAAAGGTGTTTTTTTGTCCTTATATGCACACCTTGCAGTGTCGAACTGTGGCCAAAACGCAGCGTTTTGGCCACAGTTCGACATTGCAAGGTGTGCATATAATGACAAAAAACACCTTTTAAGGGTGACTATCTACACACTTGGTGTGTAGATAGTTTGGCCCATATAATATTCAATACCGACATGTGATGCAGAACAATTATCCATCATATGGAACAAAGACAGAGGTAAAAAAACAAAGTTGCATCAATCAAAATCCCTATGACTAATTAAGCTACTATCTGATTTGGGCATGGGATATTGAACCGAAAAGAGGGGATATTCAGAACCGAAGCTCTGATACCATAAAAGTGTTTATAGTGAATGATTTTCTGTCTGTTATTGATATAATAATAATCCCTTTGTATAGGGAGAGATACAAGCATAGTGTACCTCTAATAAGGAAACATAATCACCATACAATTATACAAGATAATGACTATCTATACAAATAATATATCGGCTAAGACCTACAACGCTTTGTTCGCTTAACTAACTAATTGCTCAATATTAATCCACTCAAAAGAGCATAAAAATGTATGCATCTTCATCTCACATGACAGGTAAGGTAATTTACCACCCAAAGTTGGGGTTTCTACTTCAAAAAAACGCATAAGTGTTGGTAATTTCGAATTAAAGATTCCTATTTCAATTTCCCGTATCAGAGCGTACCTGGGATATTCGCTGGAGAAGGAGAAGGTACCGTTGTCGGCCAGAACCAGAGGGGGTGGTGTAACAAAGGGATTTTGATCGGGATTGATGCTTCTGTTGGCGAGAGCAGCAGAAATCTATCAGAATTGTCGAGATGAGGAGGAGAGCAGCGAGGGTTAATTTAGGGCTTGTTTGGCTAGGCTTAGGCTTAGGGTTGTTTTTTTTTACCTATTAATGAGGTTCAGACCTCCTATTGGTTCAGCACTTAATGGTTCAGGTTGTTTGTTTCACGAGCAGATGTCTGCTCAGATATTTGCATCTGAATGGTTAAGATTTATACAGAGTCTGAATGGTTAAGACCTCTAATCTGAATTGGTCAGACATTTGCCTCTGAATAATTAAGCATTATTCAGACTCTTAATGGTTCAGACCTCTTACTGGTTCAGCACTTAATGGTTCAGACCTTTTACTGGTTCAGCACTTAACCATTCAGATGTTGCCAAACAGCCCCTTAGGCTTATTTAAGAGTAAAATGCATGGATTGGTCGTGCGGTTTTGTAAAATAACACATATAGTTTCTACTTTTGGAAATTACATTGGTGCTTCCTGTGGTTTGACAGTTTGTTACTCGGATAGCCCCTGGAGTGGATGTCCGTTAGTTTTCTCTGTCAAATCTATGTAAAATGACCAACATGCCCTTAGTATTAAATTAAAACACTAAAATAGATGTTATCTTGTGGGGCCCAATTCCTATTAAAATAACCTCACCCCACCATTCTCTTTTCTATCTCTCTGTTTCTTTACTCTCCGTCAAACAACCATCAAATAACCACCATCATAACCTCTGATTTGGGCTTCACCTGCAACAACATGAACCTTCGATTTGGAATTATTACCCTTGTGTATCGTTTCTTCTCTTATATACACTAACAAAACTTTAATCTGGCATTTATATGTTCTTACCTTAGATCTTGAGAGCATCTTCAACATTATTTGCAATCTTGTGAATAAACCTAAAAGCCTTGATGAATTATTAGAGATGGCAAAGCTATCATCCACAAAAATTGCACAACAACCAAATGATAAGCATGCACTGCGATTGAAGATGTAAGCTTATTTCGTCATTATTATTATTACCAATAGCATCTATAACATTGTCTTATGTCTAATTATTTTTTATCTCTTCAGCCTATTTAATCTGTACAACCTGTTGGAGAACCCTTACAGTCGGTTCATCGTTTACAAGAATGCCCTCAAGTTGGCAAAAGAAGGTGAAGAGGTATGGTCCCAAACCAATGCACACATGGCAGGGACCACACCATTTTTTTCCAGCTTGGCGCCTACATCAGCTAAATGCATCCAGAAGCTTCTGGAAGAAATCACAGGTGACAAGAAGATGCTCCTCCAGGCATAAAGGACGACACGTGTCACCTATAGTAGGACGCCAACTGGACATGCAAGATATCTGGAGGACAGACCAACAGCCACTGCCAAAAATCGCCCAGCTTGACAAATAAGGGCGTGCCACGTCACCCACTACCCTGGCAACGACAGAGGGGACAAAGAGGATATTCCCCTTGGTCGAACAGTTGGCGCCCACTGGCTAGCTGGCAGGTCTCCTCCTCTTCCTTCATCATTCGGCTATAAATAGAGGACTCCTCCTTCAGGTTTAAGGATTCTGCTTTCTCATCATTTTACTCTTAACACACACTATTCTCCTCAGAATAGTACTTATTCTTATGCCGGAGGGTGGTCACAAGGAGAACCTCCATATTCCCCTCCTTGTGGTGAGTCACCGGTGTTCTGTTTTGCAGGATTCCAGCTAATGGCGAGTGGAGAAAGAGATTGAACCCTAATACACGAGACAGTTCAGCTAGGATAACCTTGTGTTATCCAGTGTTACATCAGAAGGAAAAGTCATCGAACACATTATTCCGTCTTTTAGAAAGATAGACAGTTTGTTGAAAGAGTGGGATCTTGGAGTGCAGGACCGGAGGGAATCTGATGTTAACCAAAATGAATGATTCCGGTGAATCTGATGTTTCAGGTGTACCTTGAAACGAGACCAACATCAGATTCACTAGAATCATTCATTTTGATTAACTTCAGATTCGTCGGAATCGAAGGTTGTGATGGTGGTTGTGGTGACAGTGGTTCGCTGGTATATCGGTGGAGATTATTGGTTGTCGGTGGTTTGGTGGTGACTGTAGAGGATGGGGGTGTAGGTGGTGGTAGGAGTTGCAGATGATGAGATGATGTGAGGAAGAAGGATAAGATGAGGGTATTTCTTTTATATTTATATTTATTGTTTTTTCATGGAGGGTATTTTAGTCAATTTATATTCACTTAACATCAAAAACTAACCTTCATCCACTCTAGAAACTATCCGAGTAACAAACTGTCAAACCAGATGGAGCACCAGTGTAATTTCCAAAAGTTGCGGACTATAGGTGTTACTTTACAAAACCACAGGGACCATCTGGACATTTTACTCCTTATTTAACTCAAAAAGGATTTTTTTTGTGAAAATGACTTATTAACTTATGACTTTTTGAAAAAGAGTTTTAAAAAAAAAAGTGTTTGGATTAGCTTATGGGGTGGAAAAATCCAATATGTCAATAAGTTGTTTTTTTAAAATGTGTTTGGCTTAGCTTATTCATGTAAAATGACTAAAATGAACTTTCTTTTACAAGTCAATAAGTTGTTTTTTAGAAAGTGTTTGGCTTAACTTTTTTGTTTCTCTTCCCTTCCTAATAAAATGTTTAATTTAATAAAAAAAAACTACAAAATAAAAAAATATGTCTTTTACAAAAAAAAAAAAAAATACAATAATACCACCATAGTTCCTATAGTACATTCATCCATACAATTAAAATGATGTCATGTTCATCTCCGCAATGTCATTATATCTTCCGCAATGATATCTCGGATCGCTGCCATATGTATATCATCATCATTTGTACGACGTGTAGCCTGAACTTCTTCGAGAACTTCATCGCTAGTACCACCTCCTATGGGACTGTACGATTCTTGTTGCGCCTTATCAAATGCTTTATGCAAAACAGTGAACAAATTAAACAAATTATCAGGAATACATACTACAAACAAATTGAATAAATACAGACATTATGAGGCAGAGATTTCTAGTATATACAAGAACGACATACTACAAACAAATTGAACAAATTACACAAATTAACAGCAGAGATTGAACAAATTAAACAAATTACAAGAATACAAGATTAAACAAATTACAAGAATACAAAAATAACATACCGGAAATGGGAGCCGAAAGCCGGAACTCGAAGCAGTGGCTGTGTTAACTGATGTTGCAGCGGCTGTGTTAACCGGAAGCGGCGGCCGGAACTGGGAGCCGGCGGCCGGAACTGGAAGCAGCGGTGGAGAATGATGTCGTTGTGTTGAACGATGATGTTGGCGGTTGTGTTAACAGATGTTGCAGCGAAGTAATGTGTAGGGCAAAGTTATAAGCAGTGTTTCCACAAGGGTAATCTGGTAATTTCGTTTTTGAAAAGTTATAAGCTGCTCAAAAAGTCACAATATCCTTACTTCTCAAAAATGACTTTTTCTCCAATAAAAAAGTCATTTTGAAAAGTCCTTTTGGGTTTGCCAAACACCAATTCTCCTTATTAGTTTTTTGTAAAAGTCAATAAGTTATAAGTTGGGGTGGAAAAGCTTAGCCAAACATGCCCTTAAATTGGATTAAGGTTTTGGTTTTTGGATCAAATGTTTGTTTGGGTCAAAGTCAAAGTCTGATTACATACATAACATTAACAATAAAAACAGAGACGATTACAGACTAATGGCAGGTAGACTGGCAACAAGCTGCGCCGCCACCCCCTTCTGAATAGGAAACCCTACCCTGCTAAACACAAAATTCTACCTCTTAACATGCGCGATGTTACATACTAATTAATTGCTACTGTTGTTTTGTTTTTCTTTTCTTTTCGAGAACTCATACAAGAATGTTTTGTTTTGGATTATTTATTTATTCCAAATTTTATCTAATTTGCGGGTTGGTGTTCGAAGTGGAACTCAGGAATTAATCGTGTAAACCAGAAGAAATTGAACCAGTTACATTGGGTTCATCTACTCTTATGTATTATCTTATAATCAAAGCAATAATACAAAACATAAGCTATATCAATTTAGAGCTTTTTTGGTAAGTAAATGTTGCAGGTTACTAACTCATGGATCATGAGGTAGAAGAAAGTATATGTCTAGTGCTTTCATATATGTGGCTAGAACATGAGATTATACCTGGATTAAATAAGATGCCCTTACCTGTTAGTGTTTGCGAATTACAGCCAAAACCGACATATAGAACAGAAGCAAGGAACATTCATATCTTCTCATTACCTGTTAGGGTTTGCGAATTGCGAACCAAGAGTAAAGGGTAGGAGAAGCATAGGGGTTGCCAAGGGACGAAGAAAACTAAAGCGCCCTTCGTTTGATAGAAGGGAATATATGTAATTAAATTAAATGTTTAGATAAATATGTTATAACCCACTTAATAAGGGGATATATGTAAAAATCTAAATGTTTTTATTCTTAAAAAATTAACAATAAATATTATTATTTTGTTTATTATGTATATAAATAAATTAGGTGTTTTCCCACGCGCGCTGCCGCGCCATTTTTTTACCTGTGTTTTGCCTTTTCTACTAACAGTATTTTGAAATGATAACGATAAGTGTGGTCGTTTTTCTCGTGCAATATGGCAGGAGTTTGGACATCATCGGTGTGGCTGGCCGAAAACAATCAAAGTGAACATCAATATCGTTTTTTTTATAATGGCAAGCTACCCGCAATGATGTTCACTCATTGTCGGTTAGGTTCGTCACGGTACGGTACTGTCACTCTGTATATCGATCGAAAAAGTGAAGATCATTAATAGGTCCGATAATACAAATACCGGTAACGATGTTGTACTGTCAGAATCGACGTGGTACTGATTTATTGGAACAATATCAGTTCAGCTCGTGAAGACACACTCTATACTTTACAAAAAAAAAAAAGATACACTATTACGAGAAAAACACACGCTATAATTTTCAATAAAATTTATGCCGGAAACCATAAAAACAAATACTGTCGAAGTTGTTGGCACAGTAGCGTTCAGTTCATAATCGTAAAGAAAAAAATAGATTATATTTGACCCGCTCGACTTAAAACAAAACTATTTTTTAAACGTAGATAAAAGTAAGCAAAGGGAAACTAATTTTGAGACGTAGATAAATAGACACATTACAACCATGTATTTGTAATTTTAAAAAACACCGTAAATTAAAATCTAAAAAAAAGAGTACAAATTTATCAACTATGTAATAATCTATAGATATTTGCCTCTTATCTATCATTCAATATTTTCATAACTTTTTATTAATGATATGCATGCCTAAGATATTTGCTTTTAGCAAAAAAATATATAACGTAGCAAGCAATTTGTTGTAAAGCAAAAAAGGGAGCAAAATGTAAGGGTCAGAAAGGAATTCAACTTGAATGTTTAGGTTAACCAAGGTTACCTCAAACTAACCAAGGTTACCCTAAACCAACACACCAACTCCAACTTTGCAATAGGATTTGAAAGTTATTTTATATATGCTAACAAAACAAGTGACGGCTGAAAAAAAAAATTATTACTTGGGTGGAAGTTGGGCAACCGCCCTCTTCCACCAATTAAAACCAAACACTATTCATTGCCAACATTTATCTATGTATAGTATAACAGTATAATATAATGTTTCATATATTGAGTTTGAAACATTTATTAAAGAGTTAAAATGTTGAAATTTTATTAGTATTAATACTTAAAACCAAATATATATTGTTTATTAGAAGACATTTGTTTTATAAATCTTTGAATAAATTGTCATTTTAGTCATTCTGGTTTGAACAAATTTGTCACTTCGGTCCAAAAAGTTTTGTTATCATTTGTTCTTGACATTTGTAATTATTTTGTCATTTTATCCACAAACTTCATTCAAAAACCAACATTGACTAAGAGGCATCTTCGTCACTTTACACTGTTTAATTTTTGTCACATAATGTGGGTGTCTCACCTAGTTTTAATCAATGTTTTTGAGAAGCGGTCTTTTTACCGGTTCACGGGTCCGACCAGTCGGATCGGACATAAGAACCGGGAGGTGTCATAAATATTATAAAAATTAATATGGTTAAATCTGAAGAATATATAAAAAACGGTCCAACCCCTTTAAAAACCGGTTCGATCGGCCGGTTTCCCGGTTCAACCTCTTGTTCAATGTTATTCTGGTCCGATACCTTGACCCGGACCGACCCAACCTTCGGTTCCCGGTCTGACTGCCCAGTCCGGGTCTAAAAATACTGGTTTTAATATAATTATAGTCACGTATTAATTCTGTATAGATAAAAATTTAAACAACCACCTTCTTTTCTTTTATAGAGCTGCACTAAAAAGGAAGATACAAAACTAAATATATGGTAAACATTTATACTAATTATAGAAAAACAAACATGTATTGTAAATCAAAAACTAAATTAAATCTTAAAGTGCACGTTTAGAAACTCTCATTACTCTAGGACGTTTACGATCTTTCACTGCCCCTTCTTAAAACCATAATCGTCACCGGATTCTCACGTCACTCCGTCGTTATTATCTTCATGAAAATCACACTTTCTATCCTTGGGTGATTCATCATTACAATTCAACCGCCTCAACCGCTTCGTGATGGCAATTTAGGTGATTTAGATCTATGCAACAATCATATATGTGCGATTGCATGTTGTTTAACGTGTTGATTTCGAAAACATTTTGACAATTCATTGATTATTTATATGTTGTAGTGAGATTTGGCATAGAGAAATGGAGAAGAAGGCTAGTACCATGGATTACATCAACCACATGTTTCCTACAGGTTTATTTATCTTACATTCTGTGTATGTGTGTGTGTGTTTCGAGATCGAAGCGTTACGACTTAAGCGATATGTTTCCTCAAAATCCATACATACACTATTAGTTTATTCATACTTGAATTGCATGTGTGTCCATGTTATTAGATACAAATAAATTTGAATTATTCGCAGTCAAAGATTGTTAGAACAAGCTTGAAAACCTTTACGAAAATGCTAATGTAATTAAATACACATGCATATTCAAAGTTAAAATGCTTATATGTTTTATATGAAATTTTTTCTTGGGGCAGAGGTAAGGTTTGCCTGCATCCCACCCTCCCCGGACCCTACTTACATATAGCTTTACTATTTGTGTTGTTGTACATGAAGAGTTTTACCTACAATTGCTATTTCAGCTATATAATGCTAGTGTTGCTAAGTGCTAAGTCCTACACTGATCTCTAATCCTGATATGGTATTTTATGCCTTTTCTTCTAATCATGTTTTGTCTTCGATTAACATTGTGGAACTTGTTCACTGTCTAGAAGCATCTTTATCAGGCGTAGAGCCACTGATGCAGAAAATACATAGTGAGATACGTGTGGTGGATGCTGAAATTCTTGCAGCTGTCCGTCAACAGGTTATATGGCATCCCTTTGATCTGTTCCTTTCTCTCAATAAAAACATTTAATAATTTGAAGTCACTATGTTTAACGGATTATTAAATGTGATCATATTTATTTATTTATCCAGAGTACTTCAGGAACCAAAGCAAAGCAGGATCTAGCTGCAGCTACACATGCTGTGGAGGTTGGTCAACATTGGCAAATAAAAAATTAGTTTTAATGTCGGTCTCTGTGACATTGTTGTTTCCATGAATAAAGCACTCAATATTTCCTGTACTACTTTGGGTTTTGTTGCAGGAACTAATGTATAAGGTCAGAGAAATTAAAACGAAAGCCGAGCAAAGTGAAACAATGGTCCAAGAAATATGTCGGGACATTAAAAAGCTAGATTGTGCAAAGAAGCACATAACGACCACCATCACTGCCCTCCATCGCCTTACTATGCTAGGTTGGTTATTTTGCATGAAGACAACCTCAATGTTTATGTTTTAAGTACTTAAGATATCATCCCTATACAAAATAAGATGTCTTACTTTGAGACTACACACTTTTAATGCAATATCTTATGCTATTTGTGACAGTCTCTGCGATCGAGCACCTTCAAGTAATGGCTTCAAAAAGAAGATATAAAGAGGCTGCTGCACAGATAGAGGTATGTAAGCTTGTTTTCTATCATTTTCCGTTAACAAGCTACATAAGAATTACTTGTATCTCATGTACATTAAGACAATCATAGATTTAAAGTATTCCACTGCTATGGTACCATATTTTTACCACCTAATAACATTACACATGTCCAGTTAATGGGAGTTTAGATGAATAGATTATCTAGTTTACTTTGATATTTGAATGATAGCTTCCACAATTGCTCTATAGTGGAAAAGGACTCAGTTTATGTACGAACCAAGGCTGTGATTAAGGATGTTGATTTAACATCTTTGATCTTACTTCAACACCAAATGTTACGAGGTTAACTCCTTAAAGTTATTCAAAGTGACAACTGTAAAGTTGATATAGGCATATAAGCGAAAGATTATAACACATGAAAGTAACACGCTTTTGACGGATGAGCTGGGCAAAGAATATATAACTTTTTCTATTATTATTGCTCAATGTATTTCATTTGCTTGTCTCCCCCATGTTGCTTAATACGTTCATGTAAGAAAGTGTGTTATAGAGTAATATATATGATTTATGTGTTTCAGGCTGTCAACCAGTTATGTAGTCATTTTGATGCATACAGAGATATTCCAAAGATCATTGAGTTAAGAGACAAGTTCAAGAACATTAAACAAATACTAAAGTCTCACGTGTTCTCTGATTTCTCAAGGTTTGTGAATTTGAATTTATGTGGAGCATGTTCCTAGTATTCTTATAAAAATTGGGTTGAGTGCCTGATCATACCGGTTATTTCCACCATTGTTATTTAAAGTTTTCTTGGAAAACAAATACTCTTTTTTTATACACAAACTATAATTTCTTTTAGTTTAAGATCTTACATTAATTTCTTTTTGAAATTTAATCACCTAGTCTTTAGTCAATCACCAACCCCTGCCAAATTTACACCGGTAAATTTGATTTTTCGCATTTGTTTCATCCCAGCTTAGGTACAGGAAAAGAGACAGAGGAGAGTAATTTGTTGCAGCAATTATCAGATGCTTGTTTGGTTGTAGATGCACTAGAGCCATCCGTGAGAGAAGAACTGGTGAAGAACTTTTGCAATAGAGAGCTTATTTCTTATCAACAGATATTTGAAGGAGCGGGTTGGTTATTAATAACTATTATCCTGGTGGTTATACAAAGTGAATCTAAAATACATTATTTTGTTAATTTACTAACTTACTGCATTTTTTCAGAGTTAGCTAAGTTAGATAAAACAGAGAGGAGATATGCTTGGGTCAAACGACGATTACGAACAAATGAGGAGATATGGAAAACCTTTCCTGCTTCATGGCATGTTGATTACCTGCTGTGTATCCAGTTCAGCAAATTGACCAGGTTTCTTATTTTTTCCCATATAAAACGACAATTTATGATGCTTAATCTATTTGAATTGTATATTTCTTTTAAGTATCGACATCCTCTTCTAAGAAATCTACTACAAATTGCTCTAATTCTTAATTCTTATATCTCTAAATGCAAAACTATTTTCTTGAAAAGTGTAATAAAATATTAGGTATGGTCTGTATAACTATTGACCAGTGGTAGGAACCGGAATTTCCAACTTGAGCATGCACTAACATTGCTGATCTTGTTTCTTCTATATAAAATTGATATATTGGACTTTTGGGAGCACACTGACTAGTTTCCTTGATTTTAGGACACAACTTATGGAGATCTTTCAAAACTTAAAAGAGAAGCCAGATGTTGGAACATTACTATTGGTAATTACAAAGACACGTCATCTGTTTTTATCTTTATTGTCATAATATAAGATATGATTAGTATAATATAAGGTGATTAGTTTACTCATTTACATTTGTTGGTTGATACAATATCAGGTTAATTACTATATGGCCCTTGTTCAGTCCACTTTCTTAATCTCTTCATTGCATATGATTCTATAACATATCTATTATGTGCAGGCATTGCAGCGGACAATAGAATTCGAGGAAGAACTAGCAGAAAAGTTTGGTGGTAGTGGTGATACCAAAAAGGTTACAAGCAGCGTTGAGGAATCAGATACAGGGGAAAAAAGTAATCAAATTGTGATGGATATTCGAAGAAAATATGAGAAAAAACTTGCTGCACATCAAGGAAACCATGATGATGTAACACTAGTTGCTTGATTTACTTATTAGCCATTTTTACTTCTGCAATATTTATTTCTGATTAAAGTCATGTCTTACACACCGACTCTTTGATTTTAGGATAAAGATGCATATAAAGATTTCGCTGTACCTGGAGCTGGGGTACGTTTTTGACCTTTTAAACTTGTATTATAATGGTTGAACGTGAAGCCTACTTATAGAGAAAAGGCTTTCCCTCGTAGACAATTTTTTTCTTATCATATGTTGTTCCGAAGTATGTTTCATTGAATGCATTGCTTACATGACATCACTTACATGATGTAGGAAAAGAAAATCTTAAGAATAAAGAAATTTGGAGGAATGGTAACCTTGAAACATCTAGTTTTATTTTCATGTTCAGTGGTTTACACATCAGTTCAACTCTCCAACTTTGTGCCAATTTTATATATGTAGGGGAGTGTTCAAATCAGAACCAATAAAATATGTTGAGAATTGTGAGAACCGCATAATACACTTGTACGTGGTGCTTTAAATGTGATACATAAGACGATTACATAAGCGCCACATTTTCTTCCTCCTACTATCTTGATTATCCCGATTGCATTATGTACAAGTGCACTATACGGTTCTCGCATTTATCAACGTATTGTTGGTTCTTAAAAGAACGTGTGTTTATGTATATTAAACAGTTTCAGAATATGAATAGATTTGGAATATGAATAGGCTTGGAAGATGAATATGAATAGACTCTAGGTTACATCAGTTACGTTATCTATCTATATATCATTGTAACTCTCATATTCATATATACAAAACACTTTACAATCTATCAAGTTTATTTTGGTATCAGAGCATTACTTTACATAGTCATCGTAATCAATCCAGTTGTCATTCCATACCAAAGATGTCGACTACCTCTTTCGAACAAAAACTAAAATACGTTCCATTCAACACAAAAAGCTTCCTTAAGCATCGTAATACTTGCATATTGCTGCAAATGTGCAACAAGAGTTCCCGAACTTTCCATTTTGTTGTTCACTATTGAAAAAGTACCAAAAACATAAGCCTTCATCAAATCCACCTTTTCCCCTAAATTCAAGTCACGTATTTTTTTTTAAAATTAGACACGAGTTTAATGGGTTGTTTCTTTTTTGGCTATTTAATTGAACTGGTTTGTTCCTTGCCTTCCGCTTTTGCTTTAAATTCTGACTCCAAAAAAGGAGCAACACCCATGAAAATATGTTGACCACGAGCACCATCCACTAGCCAGGTTTTTGTATGACTTATAGAGGAATGAAGTTGGTTCAATGTTGTTTTCGCCTAGTTGATGGTTTCGAATGTGCCAAGATTATTTATCAACCGCCACAGTGAACTGTGCGAATTCTTTGCGTTACTGGAACACAAGAGCACTTGCTTTATGAGATAGTACGACATCAGCTCTCTGAACTGCTGCTTGCTCTCGGCGTCATCAAAAGTCATTTTTCTCAAAATTTCCTTCAGATGTGAGGACATGATAGCTCAATTTGTATCACCGCCTTCAACAAACCTTCCTCTTAGTTCACTCAAATAACAAGGAAATTTTGCAGAAAATTTTGAGCATTGATGTCGTACTATCTTGTAGAGCAAGTGTTCTTGTGTTCTAGTAATGCCAAGAAGCCGCACATTTCAATGTGGCAGCTGATAAATAATCTTGGCACATTCGAAACCGCCAACCGAGTAAAAAGGACATTAAACAGCTCCATTCCTCTACGAGTCATACAAAAACCTGGCTGGAGGGTGGTGCTCGTGGTCAACATAGTTATATGGGTGTTGCTCTTGTTTTGAAGTCAAAATTTAAAGCAAAAGTGGACGACACGGAAAAGAACAGTCCAAGTCAACAACCAAAAAAAGAAACAACCCATTAAACTCATGTCCAATTTGAAAGGAAAAAAAAAAAATATATGCTTGAATTTAGAGGAAAATGTGGATTTGATGAAGGGTTATGTCTTTCAACAGTGATCAACAAAAGTGGGAGTTCATAAACCCTTGTTGCAGCAATATGCAAGTACCCCGATGCTTCAAGGAAGCGTTTTGTGTTGAACAACGGAATATATTTTGGTTTTTGTTCCAAAGAGATAGCAGACACTCTTGGTATGGAAGATAACAAGATTGATTACAATGACTATGTAAAGCAATGCTCTAATACCAAAATAAACTTGGTAATTTGTAAAGTGTTTTGGTATGGAAGATAACAAGATTATATATATGAGTTACAAGGATATATATAGATAACATAATTGATGTAACCTAGAGTCTATTCATCTTCCAAGCCTATTACTCGGGGTTGGTCTTGACATACTAGGATTATATTGTATTTGATTATATATAGGTTACTACACATAAAAGATTGAGGTTTTGATGAGCATTACATGACGTATGGTACCACATTATGGAAAGCTTTGTATATGCTAGGCTGTGTTTATTGGCAGGAACAGACGTCTTTCACATACTGTCACCCGTTATCAAGTATCTTATTAAGTATTTTTGTTGCATCTTGAAATGTCAATGTTATGTTGGAAAAGTCCAAATCTTGTATGTCCTCTGCACCGCGCATCATGGTCATTTATCATCATACCCATACCATTTTATCGTCTTTCTGCATTTCATTTCATACTCTAATGTGATAGATTTTACTACTACGTATTGTTAGTCTAATCTTGTGTAAGTTCGGGTAAAAAGTGACCGACTTACAAAGCTCGGGTAAAAAGTGATCGAGTCACAAACTTAGGGGTTTTTTAATCCTAATTTGAGTCAAAATAGGTTTCTTTGTTTAGGTTTATATAAAAAGGAATTTATGTAACCAGATGTATTAATTCGAGACTTAATAAAACAGAGAACGTGCTTTGATTCAAGTTTCTTGTTCGCCAGTTCTATACCAATTTTCTTTCAATTGGTATAAGAGCTCAAGGGAGATCGATCAAGAAGGCAGTGATCAAGATCATCAGTGAAGAGAGTCCGACAAGAAATCGATTCGCAAAGGACTAACGATCGATTACTTGCGACGGGTTCTAGAAGGCACCAGCGATCAGGCGGGTTCAAGGAAGTACGAGCAATCAAAGGGTGTTGGTATTGAACAAGACTGTTGTGATCAGAATCACAGGTGGCTGGAACTCTCGTGAAGAAGAAAAGAGGAACAGAAGGAGTGTTGTGCTGCTGCGATTAAAGAAAAAACACAGAGAATAAGTTTTGTTTTTTTGAGTTATGTTTCAAAATTAACAAAGTAAACAGGAGACTATTCTTTGTTTGAAGACTTTTTTTATTTTTGGGTTTATAAAATTGCTTCAAGTCCGAGTACCCCTCTTACTTACAGCAGACGAAACTGAAGGATGGGTGATAACGTGAATCGGGTTCCTCTTGCAAAGGAACATTTGCCTAGTATTCCATGTTCAATGCTTACGAGTACGAATTACGTTGTTTGGGCTATGAAGATGAAGTCTATCTTCAAGGTTTATAAGGTTTGGGAGGTTATTGATCCAGGAATGGCAGTAGATGAGAACAAAGACTCAATTGCAACTGCCTTACTATTCCAAGCGTTGCCCAAAGAGCTAACTTTGCAAATCGGTAACAGTGATTCAGCAAAAGAGATGTGGGAAACCGTAAAGTCCCGCAATCAAGGAGCTGATCGAGTAAAAGAAGCGAGACTTCAAACCTTGATGTCTGAGTTTGAAGCCTTAAAAATGAAGGAACCTAGCACCGTTGCTGACTTCGCAGGAAAGATTTCAGGGATGGCTTCTAGATCTGCTTCTCTTGGAACGGTGATTGAAGAAGAGAAATTGGTTAAAAGGTTTCTACATGGCTTACCGAAAAGGTTTATTCATATGGTTGCTTCTCTCGAGCAATCTCTTAACCTTAAGACAGTTGGATTCGATGATGTCGTGGGTCGTCTTATAGCCTACGAGGAACGGGTTAAACTTGAAGAAAATGATCAACCAACTAAAGGTGATTAATTACTTCTTACTTATGAAGAGTGGGAGGCAAAGAAGAAAAAGGAAAAGGAAAAGGGTTATGTGAGGGGTAAAATGGGAGCCGAAACTAGTCAAGGTGGTCGGGGTCGGGGCGTGGTAAACCTTGGGGGCGGGGAAAGGGCAAGGAACCGGAACAAAAACAACAAAAAGACCGTTCTAAATTGAAGTGTTTTCGTTGTGACGGTTTAGGTCATTTCTCTTCAGATTGTCCCACACGTAAGAAAACCGAAGAAAGCAACCTTGTACAACAAGATGGTCCCGTACTCTACATGGCAAGTCACGAGAAGGAAGTCGTGTTATTGAATGAAGAACGGGTCGATCCGAGGAAGTTTGCAACAATTCCACATGAAGATGATACAAGGTTCTTGGATAATGGGGCCAGTAATCATATGTCGGGTAACCTCGAGTGGTTTACTAACCTCGACCGTCACACGATTGGCAAAGTAAAGTTTGGGGATGGATCGTGCGTTGAAATCAAAGGCCGAGGAATGATCATCTTGGAAGGAAAATCTGGGGAACAAAGGGTGTTGCACGATGTTTATTATATTCCATCACTAAAAATAATATAATAAGCATCGGTCAACTTGAATAGATTGGGTACAAAATCACGATTCAACATGGCGTACTTTGGATGTTCGAAGAGGATGGAACATTGTTGATGAAGGTACCTCGTTCACCGAATCGTATTTATAAAATTAACTTAAAAGTTGTGTCCCCAGTGTGTTTACAGGTTAAGCTAGACGACGAGGCTTGGATTTGGCATGCTCGTCTTAGGCACCTTAACTTTGAAGCACTCAAATCTTTATCCAAGCATGCAATCGGGTTGCCTACAATATCACATCCCATGCAAATATGTGATTCTTGCATAATGGGGAAGCAAACACGAGCCGCCTTCCAAAAGAAGAGTCTTTACCGTGCGACCGACTCGTTGCAACTATTATACGCGGATGTTTGTGGTCCAATCAATCCGAAGACGAATGCAGGAAATCAATATATACTCCTTGTAGTCGATGATTTTAGTCGCTACATGTGGGTAACATTGATAAAAACAAAGGATCAAGTGTTGGGTGTTCTAATCGAGTTGATTACAAGGATTGAGAACGATTTTAGCAAAAAAGTTAAAGAATTACGAACCGACAACGGGGGTGAGTTTACGTCACATGTCTTGGGTGATTTTTGCAAACATAAAGGAATTACGCGTCAGTTTACCGCTCCTTACACCCCGCAACAAAACGAGGTGGTCGAAAGGAGAAATCAGACGATTTTGGGCACCACACGAAGTATGTTGAAGGCGAAGGGACTGCCACAAATTTTTTGGGGTGAGGCGGTACATCACTCGATTTATCTTTTGAACCGATCACCGACGAAGGCTCTAGAAAACTCGATTACTCCGTATGAAAAGTTGAAGGGTAGAAAACCAGACCTTTCCTACTTAAAAGTATTTGGTTGTTTTGGGTTTCGTGAAAGACTTAACTACCGGGCTGAAAAAGTTGGATGATAGAGGTGTGTTAATGGTGCATTTGGGTTCTCAACCGGGGAAGAAGTATCGTATGTTAGACCCGATTAAAGGACGGGTACATGTAGCTAGAAGTGGAGATATAAAGTTTGATGAAACGAAGAGCTACAAGTGGGAAAAGTATTTAAAGGGCTTTGATACAAGTGAACCGGGATGGAAAGAATTTATTATTCATGCTGAAAATATCGACCAAACAGACCAGTCAGCAACAGAACTTAGCGACCAGTCTGATCAATTAGCGACACAATCTGACCAGTCAGCTACAGATCAGTCTTTTAGCGACCAGTTTGCGACAGAACAGTCTTTTAGCAACCAGTCTGTGACAAATCAAGTTTCCAGCACATCGACAGGTTCAGAAAGCTCGTATCAGGTCCAGAACAGCCCAGAACATGTTCCAAACGCAGCAGATGGTTTAAATGAGTTGTGAAGGTCGATGAGACAGACCGTAGTGCCTAAAAGGTTCGATGATTTTATCGTAGAAGGGTTACCAGGTTCTTCAAGTCAAAGTTCAAGTTTGGAAGAAGGAAATTTGTTACTTTCAATTGATGACGAACCAATGAACTTTCAGGAGGCAATAAATGAAGATCATTGGAAAAAGGCGATGGATAGCGAGATAGCTTCAATTGAAAAAATAAAACTTGGAAGTTGGTTAACCCTCCACCAAATGTAAAACCCATCGGAGTGAAGTGGGTGTACAAAGTAAAAAAGGATGCAAAAGGGGCGATAATAAAGTATAAGGCACGACTTGTGGCTAAGGGATATGTCCAAAGGTTTGGGATTGATTATGAGGAGGTTTTTGCACCGGTCGCACGTATTGAAACCGTAAGGCTTATGCTTGCTTTGGCGGCAAACCGGGGTTGGGAAGTACACCACTTAGATGTTAAGTCGGCCTTCCTTCACGGTGAGCTAAAGGATGATGTTTATGTTCATCAACCAGAGGGCTATGTGAAACGGGGTCAAGAACTCCAAGTTTATAAATTGATAAAGGCTTTGTATGGGCTTCGTCAAGCACCGAGAGCATGGAATACACGACTCGACTCGGCGTTAAAGGAACTCGGTTTTACTAGGTGCAAACACGAGCAGGCGATTTATAGACGGGAAAGGAACCAAGGTTTGCTGTTAGTTGGTACCTATCTTGATGACTTAATTGTGATCGGAGCAACAAATCAAGACATAGTTGATTTCAAGAAACAAATGGAAGCTCGCTTTGAAATGAGTGATCTTGGTTTACTCCATTATTATCTCGGGATCGAAGTTAATCAAGGTGTTCGGGGAATCAGCATCAAGCAATCCGGGTATGCAACTAAAGTTCTAAAACAGTTTGGTTTATGGGAAAGTAACTCGACCCAGTTCCCACTTGATCCTGGATTAAAGTTGACAAAAAAGGATGAAGCCAAGAAGACCGATCCAACCGAGTATCGGAAGGTTGTTGGATGCCTACGTTACTTAACCCACACACGACCGGACTTGTGTTATTCGGTCAGTTATGTTAGTCGGTTTATGCAAGAGCCAACACAGACTCATGCTCAAGCCGTGAAGCAAATCTTGAGGTACTTGAAGGGGAGTATCGACCTTGGTATTTTCTATCTAAAAGGTGGAACCAAGACGTTACATGGGTTTAGTGATAGTAGTCACTCGGTGGATGCCGATGATGGGCGAAGCACAACAGGAATAGTCTTTTATTATGGTGATGCACCTATAACGTGGAGTTCTCAAAAACAAAGCACTGTTGCATTATCATCTTGCGAGGCGGAGTTCATGGCAGCTACCTCAGCCGCGTGTCAAGCGTTGTGGCTTCGAGGATTGCTATCGGAGATAACCGGTGAAACGGAGAAGGTGGTGACATTAAGAGTGGATAATTTATCGGCTATTGCTTTGATGAAAAATCCGATATTTCACGGAAGGAGTAAGCATATACATACGCGTTACCACTTTATACGGGAATGCGTTGAACGGGAGCAAATTAAAGTGGAACACGTTAGCAGGGATTTACAACGGGCCGACATCCTCACTAAAGCCTTGGCACGGTTGAAGTTCATCGAGATGAGAGGACTCATTGGTGTCACAAGATTAGGGGGTGATTGTTAGTCTAATCTTGTGTAAGTTCGGGTAAAAAGTGACCGAGTCACAAACTTAGGGGTTTTTTTGAGAAAGTTTTTTTAATCCTAATAATTTGAGTCAAAATAGGTTTCTTTGTTTGTTTAGGTTTATATAAAAAGGAATTTATGTAACCAGATGTATTAATTCGAGACTTAATAAAAGAGAGAACGTGCTTTGATTCAAGTTTCTTGTTCACGTATTACCTACTCTCCACGGTTTGCAGTTCAATTTCCGTGGCATTATATCATCTTGCTTTGAACCACACTTGATGGTATATGTGGATTTAGAAGAAAGAGGAGCATCTGGAGAAGCTTGTTCAGGTTTTGTCAGTTGGAATGTTTTGGTCTTTTGCTTTTACTTTCTCACATGTGTGCATCAATTACAGGATGAAGCATGGGGTATGGATGATGGAAGCCAAACTAACATTTTATCCAGTAGCATGCAGGTAAGCTACTAGAGAGGCTGATGCAAATAGCCTGTTGACATAAACATAGAGACATATGATATTTCTAACAAATACTAGCATGTCATTAAATTTTAATAATAAATAGATAACTTGTTTCGTCAAGTAAAGTCTTCAGATAAATAGAAATATGCTCGATGACTAGTCTAATGAATTCAGTCGTTCTGCTGAACTGCTAACATGTTCATTTTCCCTTGCTAAAGGTTTTTCTGATCATCAGAAGGAGCTTGAAAAGGTGTTGCGCCTTGACAAGGAACCAAACGCTCCTTAACCTATTCAAGGTATGTGTTGGCCCATAATGTAGGTAAGTACACTTTTTGCTGTTCCTTGATCCTGGGTACTAGTGAATACAACTTATGGTGTAAATAGTACATATAATATCATTGTGTTATCTTTTTGGCACACAGGTTTTCCAAAGAGTTCTTAGAGCTTATGCTGCAAAGCTTCTAGTGAAGTTGCCGAAAGGCGGCATGGGGATTGCTGCAGCTGCCATGGTATCATTCAGTTTATCCACTTCATCTTGATGAGGATTGTTGCTTTCCGTTGTAACCGCTATTGTGTTAACACTGTTAAGTCTCTATGTGCAGACATCTGACAAAGACGAAAGGCTAATATGCTATATTGTGAATACTGCCGAATATTGTCATAAAACGGTCAGATCTTAATGAATTTGGGTGTGACCTTTACAGTGTGTGGTCAAATGTTGCATTCTTGTAGGACGTCAGTAATTAGTATATGGTTGATCTTCATTAATAAAAGCTATTCCTTGACTAATTGAGAGTTCATTAATTATACAGGCTGGCGAATTGGCGGAGAATGTCTTGAAGATAATAGACTCTGAGTTGAGTGATGCAGTGGATATGTCAGAAGTGCAGGTAACATCATCAGTAAAACACCAAATTGCATGATTATTGACATGAGAATATGTATAATTTTGAGTATTTCACCTTCCCACAATATTTCTTTTATGTATGCAGGATGAATTTTCAGCAGTTATAACAAAAGCATTAGTAAGATTAGTCCATGGTGTGGAAACCAAAGCAGATATTGAAATGGCTGCAATGACACGTGTTCCCTGGGGTACGCTTGAAAGTGTGGGTGATCAATCAGAGTAAGATGCCAGTTAGATATATCACATATAGGACTTTCGCTGTCGTGCTTGAAGGCATTTACTGAAATGATAAAATGTTATTCACTGTTGCAGGTATGTCAATAACATAAACATAATCCTCACTGGTAGTGTCCCCACACTTGGAAGCCTTCTGTCTCCAGTTTACTTTCAATTCTTCTTAGACAAGGTGAATAGTCTTTATTTCATGTATAATACTTGTGTTTGTATTAGCGGTTGCTGTAATAATTATTGTGTTAGCGTTCTTATCAATCATTATCTGATTATATGGTGCACAGCTTGCATCATCTCTAGGTCCACGTTTCTACCTCAATATCTTTAAATGCAAGCAGATATCAGAAACTGGAGCTCAACAAGTATCAATCATTTTAACTTTGTTTTTCCTTTACCCTCCTATTAGCATATGCTACAAAAAGCAGCGTTGATCGTTGTATGCAATTTAATACGGTTCTTGTGCAGATGTTGTTAGATACTCAGGCTGTAAAGACAATACTTTTAGATATTCCATCCCTTGGGGGACAGGTAAATAGCTTTTTTGGCTTCTAATTTTCTACATTTGGTTTAGTGATTTTTCTTCGTTTACAAGAATTGGAAGCAGTAATTGATTATCATAGTTATCGATCGTAATTTTCATGTTCTTAAACAGACGTCAGGAGCTGCTGGCTATGCTAAATTTGTAAGTCGTGAGATGAGCAAAGCCGAAGCACTCTTGAAGGTGACTGATTAAACCAGTTAAATCTCCCTTGAGAAGATTATTATTCACATATGATATTTCGATGGCCTTCGCGTATGTACTTACTCTGTTATATACAGGTTATACTTAGGGCTGTAAACGAACCGAACGTTCAGCGAACAGTTCGTGAACCGTTCGGCGGGAAGTTCGTTTATGTTCGTTCGATAAGCTTAACGAACGAACATGAACAAAAAATTTTGTTCGATAAGCTTAACGAACGAACACGAACAAAGGTCTCGTTCGTTCGACTGCGTTCGTGAACGTTCGGTAATATGTTCGTTTATGTTCGTTCGTGTTCGTTCGTTTATGTCCGTTCGTGTTTGGTTTTTTATGTTTATTTTTCTAAAAGTTTTTAATGTTTTATTAATTTTTTACTTTCCCCATATGTATTATTTCCCTCTCTCTAGCCCTCTCCCTCTTTTGATATCACGCTCCTTCATTCAGCTTATCTCCAATCGATTGAACCCAATATTATCCATCCCTTCAATCTTTAAATGGTTATATTTAACTACTTTCGTTGTGTACAATGTTTAAGATTAACGGTGCCTTTTTTAATTTTCAAAATTAAAGTTCATTTGTGTTCGTTTGCATTCGTGGTTAGTGTTCACGAACTGTTCGCGAACAACCAATATTCCTTAACGAACGAACACGAACACAAACTTCTGTTCGTCATGTGTTCACGAACAGTTCACGAACATCCAAATTTCCTTAACGAACGAACACGAACATAGCCTTGTTCGTGTTCGTTCGGTTCATTTACAGCCCTAGTTATACTGTCCCCTATTGATTCTGTGGCAGATACATATGGAGCACTTCTACCCGAGGGAACACCTTCAGAGTTTCAACGAATTCTAGAGCTCAAGGTTGTAGTCAAATCATCACTAACTGCTACTCCAGCTTTGTATCTATATATTCATTTTGCTCAACTTCACCCCGTTTCTCATCGTGGGTATCATTTTATTGATTTGAAATGGAAATCAGACCACAAAATTGATATAGGAAAGTGAGCAAATGGGCAAAACGAATCTATACTAGTTATGGTGATTTTATTTCATGCTCCATCTTTCCATTTTATTGGACCTATTTTCATGAGTAGAAATGGAAATGGGACCCACAAAATGGAGATGCGAAAGGGGATCAAACGGATAAGATGTATCCTATAACTCGAGATTGTACACACTCATCACTAACTGCCACTCATAGGCAATATGATGATAACTTTAGCCTAGAGATTCACAATTTTGACCCGTTTGTGAGTAAACACGTCAGTTTGGGCTATAATTTGTTAGTAACGCGCCAGATGGGTACAATTTTAAAAATCAGTTAAAATATAAACAGATTGAGCGAATGGAGCGACTGAAGGTCACCGAAAATGTATTCAGTATGCTGAAAACCTCCTAATCATGTTATTTAAAAAAAGTAGATTATGGTTGCATTCGAGTAGTTTCCTTACATACTTAAAACATTACTTATTTTACCATTCAAGAAAAGTAAATACGAAAAAGCAAGTACTAGACCCCACGCATTTTAAATTTGTATATTTTTCTTGTGTGTCAATCGTTAGCTTGTTCCCGTACACTTTTGTTGATAGGAACTTTTTCATTCACTTGAGTCGCTTTCTTTTTTCATCTATTTTCATTTCGTTATTTTCTTTTTCATACTAAATGGGAGAACTGAGTAATGCTATATGTTGAGTTATGCTATAGGTTTAGATCTTCCATTCACAATCATTTAACTCCTCAGGGGCTGAAAAAAGCAGACCAACAAACCATATTGGATGATTTCAACAAACGTGGGTCCGGGATTCCTGAATCACCAGTCGCTACCCAAGCAGTCCAGGTGGCGGTGACTCCAGTGCCACCTCCCATAGCCAGAACATCATCGGCTGCAGTTATAGCCTCCAGAGAAGCTGTGCTTACCAGAGCAGCAGCACTTGGTAGAGGTGCAGCCACAACTGGATTCAAAAGGTTTCTGGCTTTGACAGAAGCAGCAAAAGACAGAAAGGATGGACCTTTCCGAAAACTTTTCAATGCATGATATCTATAAACTATACGCTTTCAGGTTCTGTTTGTTCCTACTTTATTCTTCCGCTTTTTTACAGATAGAAAATGGGTGATTAGAATAACGGGTCAAAACACAATTAGATCAATATTGGAAACTTTTAGGTATGAGTCACAATTAGATCAATATTGGAAACTTTTAGGTACGAGTCGAAAATGGCAATACGCTTCTTCTCCAACTTCATTTATAAAAAGTTTATCGTGTCAGATAACAAATATATATATTATGTTAATAATCTCATTTTTTGAACAAGTTGATAATAATAATAATAGTTCTAATTCACTTGGGAGACTTTTGACTCGTTTCCTTTTAAACTAATTCAGTAATTCTAATTCTTATGATTTGCCTGTGTAACCCATTAGACTTAAGAGAATACACAACCCAAATCGACCGGTTGATAAGTAAATCGATACATACATAACTCCTCATTACTAAATAAGTTACATCCTTTACTTGACACATACCATTAAGGATGAAAATGTTAAATGGTTTGAACAAATAAAACCTGAACTTCTTCACTAATTTTGCAGACAAGAAAAGGAAGGAGAAGATATACAAGAAATTCTCGATTTTGTATATAAATCTCTTCCCCATGCAATGATCTTGTTGCTGATGTTTGTGATTATTTTTCAGCTAGTATTATTAGATAGGAAATTAAGGTACCGTACGCATGATTTGTATGTCTTTTTCCTTGTTAGCAACTTATTGTATTTTTCTTTGTTATTAGTTTTCTTAATTGAATGGTTGCTAAATAAGCCAATTAGGTGAATGATTAAGTTACTTTTTCTAAAACTTTCTTTAATATATAGATATAGGAACATGTTTTGAGAAGCTGATAAGAATGCTCAAGATTTCTATAAGCATAATAATGTTTGGCCTCATTAGTTCATAGGATTATGGTTTTTGACACTCTTTGTGTTGTAATACAAGGTGGCTAAGGGGTAGCAGTGACCCTAATTTCGGCTACAACTGCTCAAGTTCAAGTTCGATAGGGGTGTTTATCAAATCGAATAATGAATTTTTGAATTACTTGAATCGAATTTTTCGAATAATTTTTCTGCTTGAATTTGAATTCGATTAAAAATTGGTCAATTCGAATCGAATTCGGATAAATTTGAATAAATATGTTCGGGTTCAATTTCATTTTAAATATATAGATTCGTTATGGGTTGTTTGCGTTTGGTAATGGACTATATTATGACTTACATTAAATTTATAGATTAATTTATACCATAGCTTATATTAAAGTTATGTGTGTATTATATATAAATATGTTAATTTGAATTCGAATTTCGGATCAAATCGAGTTTAAAATAATAAATTCGTATTCGATTTACTGGACTCGAACTCGAATTCTTGAAAACGCAATAGGTTTTAGGACATGATTTTTTGGTGAAAAGTCATTTATGCCTTCCAACATAACATCCTGTCTTAACATCTAACTTAAAAAACCAATGTTGTTAGCCTTAGGGATTCACTTTGCAGAAAAAAATGTAATCATCGGGACTCTTGGGTTGTAATATAACAGTTAAGGGCTCAACATGTGTTTTTCGGACAACCACATGGACGCAAATTACACTTCATTTTAAGTATTTTTTTTAAAAGGTATTATTATTAAATAAAACATTTTATTGTATATTTTAATTTTAAAATGAAAAAAAAAACTTAGGTGGAAATTTGACTTAAAAGGGTAAAAAATCCCAATTGAGAACTCACCTAATCCGCATAATGCAAAAAACATCCAATCCAACGGTCCATATTTATTCATCAAATTCCAAAGACACCACCATTGGATAAAAGACACTACATCCGGATTGCCAGCGTGTACCACCAATCCAAAATTTTTAAAAAGAGTTAATTACCTTTTCAGTCCCTGAGGTTTGCCAAAAATAACGGTTTCAGTCCATTAGTTTAAAAATTGCCATTTCAATCCATTAGTTTCATTTTCATAACCATTTCAGTCCACAAACTTAACTCCATCCATTTACTTTGTTAACTTTGGGGTGAAATTACCAAATTACCCCTGCTAACTTAATAAATTGTAATAAAAATTCCAAAAAATTCCAAAAAATTCAAAAAAATTCCAAAAAATCCAAAAATCAAAAAAATTTTAAAAAATTCAAAAAAATCTAAAAAATTCCAAAAAATTCAAAAAAATCTAAAAATAATAAAAAATAATTAAAAAAATCTAAAAATAAAAAAAATTCAAAAAAATCTAGAAATAATTTTTTTTTTTAATTCATAAAAATTCTAAAAAATCCAAAAAAATTCAAAAAAATCCAAAATGTTTCGAACCCGAACCGTTTCGACGCGAACCGTTTCGACCCGTACTGTTTCGAGCCGAACCGTTTCGACGCGAACCGTTTCGACCCGTACCGTTTCGAGCCGAACCGTTTCGACGCAAACCGTTTCGACCCGTACAGTTTCGACGCGAACCGTTTCGACCCGTACCGTTTCGAGCCGAACCGTTTCGACCCGTACCGTTTCGACCCGTACCGTTTCGACCCGTACCGTTTCGACCCGTACCGTTTCGAACCCGAACCGTTTCGACGCGAACCGTTTCGACCCGTACCGTTTCGAGCCGAACCGTTTCGACGCAAACCGTTTCGACCCGTACAGTTTCGACGCGAACCGTTTCGACCCGTACCGTTTCGAGCCGAACCGTTTCGACCCGTACCGTTTCGACCCGTACCGTTTCGACCCGTACCGTTTCGACGCGAACCGTTTCGACCCGTTCCGTTTCGAGCCGAACCGTTTCGACGCGAACCGTTTCGACCCGTACCGTTTCGAGCCGAACCGTTTCGACCCGAACCGTTTCGACCCGTACCGTTTCGAGCCGAACCGTTTCGACGCGAACCGTTTCGACCCGTACCGTTTCGAGCCGAACCGTTTCGACCCGAACCGTTTCGACCCGTACCGTTTCGAGCCGAACCGTTTCGACCCGTACCGTTTCGACCCGTACCGTTTCGACCCGTACCGTTTCGAGCCGTACCGTTTCGACGCGAACCGTTTCGACCCGTTCCGTTTCGAGCGGAACCGTTTCGACGCGAACCGTTTCGACCCGTACCGTTTCGAGCCGAACCGTTTCGACGCGAACCGTTTCGACCCGTACCGTTTCGAGCCGAACCGTTTCGACCCGTACCGTTTTGGGGTCGAAACGGTTCGGCTCGAAACGGTACGGGTCGAAACGGTAAGGGTCGAAACGGTACGGCTCGAAACGGTTCGGCTCGAAACGGTACGGGTCGAAACGGTTCGCGTCGAAACGGTTCGGCTCGAAACGGTACGGGTCGAAACGGTTCGCGTCGAAACGGTTCGGGTCGAAACGGAACGGGTCGAAACGGTTCGCGTCGAAACGGTACGGGTCGAAACGGTACGGGTCGAAACGGTACGGGTCGAAACGGTACGGGTCGAAACGGTTCGGCTCGAAACGGTACGGGTCGAAACGGTTCGCGTCGAAACTGTACGGGTCGAAACGGTTTGCGTCGAAACGGTTCGGCTCGAAACGGTACGGGTCGAAACGGTTCGCGTCGAAACGGTTCGGCTCGAAACAGTACGGGTCGAAACGGTTCGCGTCGAAACGGTTCGGGTTCGAAACATTTTGGATTTTTTTGAATTTTTTTGGATTTTTTAGAATTTTTATGATTTAAAAAAAAAAAAATTATTTCTATATTTTTTTGAATTTTTTTTATTTTTAGATTTTTTTAATTATTTTTTATTATTTTTAGATTTTTTTGAATTTTTTGGAATTTTTTAGATTTTTTTAGATTTTTTTGAATTTTTTAAAATTTTTTTGATTTTTAGATTTTTTGGAATTTTTTGGAATTTTTATGATTTTTATTACAATTTATTAAGTTAGCAGGGGTAATTTGATAATTTCACCCCAAAGTTAACAAAGTAAATGGATGGAGTTAAGTTTGTGGACTGAAATGGTTATGAAAATGAAACTAATGGATTGAAATGACAATTTTTAAACTAATGGACTGAAACCGTTATTTTTGGCAAACCTCAGGGACTGAAAAAGTAGTTAACTCTTTTAAAGATCTCAAAATCATTTCAGTTTTCCAACTTCTCCCGCCATTTCCCCCAAATCCCCATCTTATATAAACCCTAAACATCACAATCACTCACATCACTCACAAACAACAATTACAAACAACTCTTCATTTCAAACTCTCTGATATCCAATGGCTCGTACCAAACAAACCGCAAGGAAATCCACCGGAGGAAAGGCTCCGAGAAAGCAACTGGCAACAAAAGCAGCAAGGAAGTCGGCACCGGCCACCGGAGGAGTGAAGAAGCCGCACAGGTTCAGGCCTGGAACCGTCGCGTTGAGAGAGATCAGGAAGTACCAGAAGAGCACTGAGCTTTTGATCAGGAAGCTTCCGTTCCAGAGGCTCGTGAGAGAAATCGCTCAGGATTTTAAGACAGATCTGAGGTTCCAGAGCTCTGCTGTGGCTGCTCTTCAGGAGGCTGCTGAAGCGTACCTTGTTGGACTGTTTGAGGACACTAATTTGTGTGCGATTCATGCTAAGAGAGTTACGATTATGCCCAAGGATATGCAGCTTGCAAGGAGGATTCGTGGTGAGAGGGCTTAGGCTTTGATTTGTAACCCTAGAATGTAGATCTGAAGTAATTTGGTGTTTTATGTTTCTATCTGGTTATATCAAATGAAGGTTTTCAGTTTGTTGCTGATATATTATCTTTTAACAAAATCAACGTTTATCAATCTCTTGTTGTGTTGTTTGATATCCTTGAAATTAGTTTTCCATGTCATTATTAATTTAGTTTATTATATAATTCTGCTGCAAAATTATGCTGATCTGTGTATTCACCATTAAAGATTTGCTGGAGCTACACTAAAGTGTACAAGTAGGTGATTCCACGAAAGAAGTTGGTGCAATCAGTGGTTTTGGTAACATGTTTGGGGCATTTGGAAAGCTTGCAATGACTTGGTCTTTTCAAATCAACCACTATCCCTACCAAGTATCCTTGAAGAAATCAAGACAGGCGGGTCAAAATTGTAATCTTTGGAGTGGTCCTTTTGGTGTTCTAATTTCTAAACGTTAAGGCCTCACTTGGGGTGCTTAACTTTGTATCTAGCATCTTGCTGTTATGCCACTTTCAAAATCAAGAAGAGTTGAAGTGTAAATTCAATTTTTTAAGGTGAACACAAGCTCGGTTGGTTTAGTTTTGAATTGAAACCGGGATTGTCGATTTTTAAATTTTCACAATTGTATAAAAACGAATCGTCTTTAGTTATATGAGAAACTATGTTATATACCCGTGAGCTTCACAGGTTATGAGTTATGTTAAAAAAATCTATATATATAAAAGTATTTTTTTGTATGATTTGTATACCCAACGGTTAATAGTTAGGATTATTAAAATCCATTATTCTTTAAACTAATCCTAGGTATATAAGTGCGGGTGCCGATGTTCCCTCCAGATCTTATCTCGGCTTCTATTACACAGTTACACAATTTTTTAACCTGTAGCCTTGTACCATTACACAGACCATTTTGTTGGTCAATGCATCGTTACTCATCGTCTTGTGACTCATGTCATGCGACTACCCATCTAATATACTCAACGTCTCCATATGAATGACTCATAAACCTTTACATGTGATTGTTTTGTGGCTGGAACTCAGTCGGTCTCCAATGTTTATGTACGTTGTGACAGTTATTATTTCTTTCATAAATTATTCACTAACTTTTGAAAGTTTATTGTGTTAATTATTTAGACTAAATTAGGCAAGTGATACATAATTTCGTTCAAATATGTCGTAAAAATTTTGAATTTCCTTGTCATTTAACAGATATATTCATCTTCTTTTACTCATAGTTCTTATTTAAAAAAAATGATCTAAAATTCTAGCATGAAAACATTTCTACTTTAACATTCTAAATTATCATAGAATAAAATCATAGCATATCAGATATAACCAGACTTGATTTTCAACACGAATCACTACACAAATCTTCAGTTAGCATCATCACTATGGGAGGCCTCTTCTCTTACAAAAATAAGTAACAAAGGTACTTTCGCCTCAGATGAATCCTTGGCATCCTCCTGTATAGGAACAGTTATAAGTAACAAAAGTACTATGTTTAGGACCAAAACCTTAAACCAAATACAAAAGTTCACGCACGTCATCCGACTGTCACTATCATCTGATTCAGGCTCGGCGTTTGAATCAACTTCATTTTTAGCTGCAACATCACCACAGGAGGCCTCTTCTCTTATAAATATAAGTGCTTCTATTGAAGTAAAAACAATATTGAATCAAAAGATGATTTAACTCACCAGTTGCAAGCTTCCATTACAAATGAGGTGATGAAAAAAATACCTGATAAAAGTTGCATAGCGTGTATTTCCATTTTATTTTAAAAAATAGAATTATTATTGGAAATTATAACTTCAGACTCATACTTAACGCGTCAAATATAAATCAACATTTAATAATTTAGAGCAGAAAGTATTTATGGTCAACACAACCCATTTTTGCTCCCATCTAATACCCATCACGCAATCTGCCCGGCTTGGCCATTTTACCACATCTTTTATATACTTGGTTATTAAAATCTAGTGAGAGTGACCTTAACTGATATCCAAATTGAATAGTTTTGACCCTAGATAGCTAAAGAACCGACAAAAGAATTTGTAGGAAAAAGATAGATTCTAACTTGATTGCAGATGGGCTATAGCCCGGTTTGGAGATAGGTCAATAATGCTAAAAAGCTGAACCTGAGAGAGAGACGACCCCAAAATCAAACTATCCAAATGCACTTGGGTATATTAAAAAATAAAGTAAAGATATTACCTCCTCAGCAGTAGGACGATCGATCTTTAGGCTCAAACGCAAGCATTTTTTCTATTAAACGAAGAGCACAAAGAAGTTGGCAAAACCTGATGCAGAGAACTGATTCGAAGTGGCTGAGTGTTATTTCTTTTAGGTAGTGGTGTGACACCGATATTATCCAAATGCTGTTGTAATAATTTCAAAGAATAAATCAGACAACTGAACTAAAGATTGATCAACTTTATAGGATGACAGATTGTACCTTGACCCATAAAATGCTGGTGACTTTCGGGTTCTCTTTGGCAACCGGTGCAGCTTTGCCGCACACTAAATAGGTAGTGTGCGCTCCATGCTAACAACCGATGACACACACTCGAGCTAAAATAACTGTCAACATTTAAACCTTGCTTTGAAAGAATCAATGCTTCCTCTTCAGCCACTAAAAAAACATTTATCAAATAAACGCCAATTGAAACATGGCTTACATCACAATCTATGTTGTGTTTTGAGTGTTTCATAGTTTATGTAATTTCTTGATTTTTAGAAACTCGTGGTATTAAAGCACCGGTACCCTCGTTTCTCTCTATCTTTCTTTTTTCCGTCTGGGGGGTCTCTTGAGTCAGAGTGGTCTCGCCAAGTCCAGCAGCAAAAGATTGAAACCATCAGGTGATGTTCATCATCACAAGTGCCTACCAAAAGTTAGAGGCAACATAAACAATGCACACAAGTAATAAAGATACCCAAAACTATACCAAATACCAAATACAAAACAAAGCATACAATTTTAGTTGACTACTCATGTCAAAGAAGCAAAGATTGTGCATAATTGAAATTGCCATGAACATAAGTATTCAAATACAACTCAGAATAATCTATTCCACCACTGTGTCCGCCACTCTCCCTCTTGCTATCTCAAGATCACACGGATTCAGTATGAGAAGCGAACGCAGAGATAACAACACTTAGCACTTGCAATGGAAATACCTAAAATGCCCATGGCTAATGTTCATTTCTTTTGAATTTTAACATTACAAAGATGAGCTTCTTTAGGATATTTTGAGTAATTTAAATAAAATTCAAAACTGAAAGTAGTGTAAACATAAAGCCATTTTTATCTACTATCATGAAAAATCAAAGATGGTAAGTATCACCTTTCATCATAAATTCAAATTAATTAAGGTGCATTTTCAATTAATACGTATATGAATAATTAATTATGATACAACCAAAACCTATGAATTTAAGTGATTCCTCCAAGAAAACATACTATGTCTCTAACTTTATGAATTCCTGAAGGACATTTGAAAAGTGGATGTTACTGCTAAGTGGGTTCAAGCATATACCACATGGAGAGGGTATTTCACCACATAATATTCTTGAGCAGTTCCATCTTTTGTTAAAAAAGTATTCCCAAAATTTCATCAACCGTTTTATAGCCCCCTAGTAATTGTGATGCTTCTACATGGGAACACCCAAATTTAAGAAAACGCACACATCTCCAATTCAAATACACGAAAACCCACATAAAAACGTAAGAATATCTATCATAAAGATAAAAAGGCGAGAAAGTTCAACAAAAGGTAGAAGAAAACACACCCAATTCAAAGGAGAAGGTACCACCGCCACCGTAACAGCGCCGCTGCCGAGTTTTTCCGTTCCTTTCCACGGTAGCAACAACCAACCTAATCACAGCCTCCCCCATCGCAAACAACCACTTCCCCATCACCTCTTCCCGTCATCGCATCCACCTGAACCACCGCCACTACTTCTTCGTTCATATGATGAAGGATTACTGGTCCTTTTATTACCAGGTCCTCATCGACATCGTTGTCGCTGCTCAGAATAATCGAGACATGGTCAAAATTTGGGTCTTTTCTTCCGATACTGCAAACATTATGAAAACAATATGGTCATCAGATCTTTGGTTTCTATACACTATAGCTACTTCATTTGTTAACTAAAAGTAAGAATACCTGACAATCGTCTTCTGATAAGTGTTGATTTGATCTGATAATTTGGTGAAGATCGATAATCCCTAAATTTAGTATAACGCAAACATTGCCGCAAAATCCTAAATTTAGTATAAACCCAAATTATTAATTGCCAATTTCTCAAAGCATTCAACTAATCACTAAAACAAAATATCGAATCCCTAGATTCAGCACAAAAATGGTCCAAATTTCACACAAAAGTTCACAATTTCACACACACAAACACAACAATAAAAAAACAATCAAAAGCCTATCACAACAAAATCAAAACATAAAACAAATAACAAAAAACAGGAAGAACTAACTTGACTCTCATCCAGAGTATATCTATATGATGATCCCAATGCGAAAAAGGACGACGTCTAAACAATCTTCTCTACCGTATCCGTCTCCTCACACGCTTGAATCACATTTTTCAAACCTTCAATACAAACATAATCGTCATAACCAAAACAATTCATTCATATCTCACAAAATAAAAACCAGTTTAACCTTTCAAAACCTCAGTCAACTTACAGAAGTAAATGTACAAGGATCTGGATTCTGGAAACCACCGTTGGACTACAGCAGGTAAAAGACCAAGCGGCAGCCGGAGTTTCAAAAATTAAAAATAAAAGCAGTCCCTCCATCGCCAGCCTTTTGAGGCAGAACCACCACCACCACTATCGCTGCTCGTTTCCATCGACAGGACAATAATCAGCAACAAAGGTAAAAATATAACCAAAATAACCTAAGTTGTTAGAAAAAGTAGAAAGGGATGTACTGATCTTACTCTTTTAGATTTGGAAACGTGACCCGCAACTCAAAAAGGGGTGGCCGGAACCCTAATCGATGTCGCCGGCCTTTGACTACCACCAATAGAAACCACCACATGCTTGGAACCACCATCGCCCCTCACCAACGAAGGAAACCACCACTTCGAAACCCATCTTCGTCATTGTCCCTCCAAATTGATGTAGATCTATAGAACAAATACCTGATCGAAGAAGGAGAGAGAAGGGGAAGAGAGAAACAAAAGGGTTTTCGGAGAGAGACAATAATGCAATTTGAATGAATATTTTGAATCCCTTGACCCGCCCAAACATTTCAGCAGCTTTGAAATAACCTACGTGGACTGGCTAGAATTTTGACACGTAGCCTACCAAAGTTTTCCTTTATTATATAGGAAGATTGGTTCGGCTATTAGACCATGTGTAGTGGTGAAACAAAATAATGCCCCCACCATGGGACATTATTCGACACGTGGCAGTCCAGTCAGCATGGGGTATTATTCCAAAAGTGGCGTAGTGGGGCATTATTCCAATAACGTCCATGCAATCATTTCACAATTATTTTTTTTAATTTAAAACATAAAAATTTTCATTAATTTAAAATAAAAATTACACTACTTGAAATAAAAAAAAAACCGAAAAAAAAAGAAAAAAAAAACCGAAAAAAAAATAAAGTTAAAAAAAAAAAAAGATGATCTAGAGTCCATATTTTTCTCGAATTTTTTGGCGACGCATTTGCGCAAGGATCAACGTGTCGCCTTGGAGGTGGTCGATCGGTTTGGACAAAAACTCAATGTCCTTTTCCATTTGCCTCGCCTCTTGCATCTCGTTAAACTTTTTGGTTTCGGCCACTCGTTCTTTCATAATCTCATAACGTTGGTGGCCGAGGTCGCGAATGTCTTGGAGACGACGGTTCATCTCCTCGAAATCTTCCTTTAACTCGAGATCGGAAGACGACTCGACCGTTTTTTTCCCGGTTCGCTTATCCTTTCTTCTACCGGGCGGTCGGGTCAACTCTTCTTCAAGTTCCTCGTCAACGTCCACCACCTCATTTAGATCGACATTGCGGGCATCCGATGTCGGTGTTTCAGGGTCAACGGAGGATGATGTTTTTGACCGTTAGCTCGACGTCTACTACTAGACGTCATGGTACCTACTCGCGCCCACTTTGGACTTTTTCGTAGTAGATCCCAACACTTATAGTACGCGAAAGGGCATTTCGTTTTCTCGAACTCGTCCAAAGTCCTCGTTAAAACCCCGACTTCACCTTCACCGCTCGGGCGATTATCGAAGTTACGTTGGTACACTTCTTGGAACGCATGATGATGCGTGCGAAGTGTCGTATATATTAGGTGTATATTTTAAGCCCTTTTTAACACTTATTTTAGCCAAGTTTTAAATTTATAAAACACGATATTTCACTAACACTAAACACACATATGGGCAAGTGCACCCATCGTTGAGTGTAGTATAGCGTTGGTAAGATACCGAGGTCGTCCAAGGACACAAGAGCTTTTAGTACCGGTTTATCCTCAACGTCTAATCAAAATAAAAAGTTTAGAAAAATGTTTTAAACTAAGAAAAATAAAAGCTAACTAAAATGCTGAAAATAAAAATAAAAGAAAAACAGATAGACAAGATGAATCACTTGGTTCCGACTCGTATCTAGTATAACCTTTGATTATTTCCGCACTTTTGCACATAATTAAGAGATTATCTTAGTTATTGTAGTAGGCCCCTCTTTTGAAGGTGACGTTACCCTCACCCCAGTAGTTTGAGTCAGCAAGGATACAATCCTAAAAGGGTGGATTATTGGAAGATAATGAATTAAGTTATTAATGCAGTATTGTGGTAGGCCCCGCTTTTGGCGGTGACGTTACCCTCGGCTAAGTAGTCTGAGTCAGCAGGGATACAGTCCTAAATAGCCGGGTTATAGTATTAATAGTAGTTAACTTATGAGGGGATCAAAGAGTTTGGACCCCCGCCATCCAATACCGTGAAGTATTGAAGGAGGTCCTACTAAATTTGACCCAGGTCCATTGCAGGACCTCTAAACGCTGAACAATGGCAAGACCTTTACCAAACCGTTCCCTTAACCCCCGACCAGGTAGCCAACATACCTCCATATAGACCGTGGAGATATGAATGGTGAAAATCCTTTATTTTATATAGACAGTAAAATAATGCCAAGACACCACGGACAAACGATAAGGAAAGATCACCTTCAACATAAGTAACTAGTTATTAAAGTCATTAATACAAAACCAAATAAAAAGTGCAAAAGATTATAAATAAAAAGTATTATACTAGACACTTTGTCTTCACCAAGTGATGTAAGAGACTTAGGCAAACATGGCCTTGATTGTCAAGAGCTCTTACGATCAATCTTGGATCCCGAGACGACTCACACACTCTACGATGGACAATGGATGATGGTGTTGTGATGGTGGTGGGTGGTGGATGAAGTGTGAGAGAGGTGGTGTGCCAAGGGATGGGATGAAATGAATCCAAGCACTCCTATTTATAGGCTGAACAGAGAGCTGGGCACGGCCCCGTGTCCGCTGGGCACGGCCCCGTGCCTGTCTGACACTCTCTCTCCTCATTAATTGTAATTCGCAATTACAATAAATGCGCCTGCTGTACTTTCGACACGCCCCCGTGTCCGCTGGGCACGGCCCGTGGTGGGCAATAGAAGCTTCTATAGATTTGTCTTTTCTGCTGCTTCTTGGGCACGGCCCCGTGCTGGCTGAGCACGGGGCGTGTTCAGTCTTCTGACTTCTCTATTTTGCTTTGGAAGGTGCCGTTGAGGGGTCGGGCAGTCCACTAATGTTCCTTTCCTTGTATTTATGTTGGATCTAGCTGTCTTTTTGCTTCTTTTGTGTTTTTGAGCTCATTTAATCCTGAAAATACAAAAGGAAGACAAAAACGCTCTTTTTCCAATATTAGTACTTAAAAAGGGTTAGTTTTATGCCTCATTTGATGTAATTTATATTTTGCATTTTACACACATCAAATACCCCCACACTTGAACTTTTGCTTGTCCTCAAGCAAAACTCTTTAATATGTGGCTTACACTCCCAAATGGAATAGGTAGAAGAGAAGGTTTTGGGCTTGTCGTAGAGTGTCGGGAATCCAAGGTCTTTTTGGGTTTTATCTTTATTTATTTACAATCCTATTCGTAATGATTTATTTAGAACTTTTCATAGGCGAAATTACTTATTTGGGCATAACATGCCTTTTTAAAATTCCATTTATATACAAGTTCACATACCTCACGGGAGAAGTCACTCACACTCGGCCGAAGGTGTATTTTTAGTGAATCACTCGAGAGCGGCATGGAACTTACTCCTACCATAGGCTTGCCAAGCAATCAATCCTCCTCCTTTTTAACTTTTATACCTTTGTAAATATCAAGAGGACTTTGTGGGTTAAGGGTTAGGCTTGGGTTAAAGGTAGGTGGTTGGGATAGTGGTTAGTGGTTAGTAGAAAAAGGGCGAAAAACGTAACAAGTGTCGGTTTTCGTAAGATTTTTCTATTTTTATTTTGATGAAGCTTTTATTCAAACAAAGTTATTTTTGATAAACTTGTTTGTTTATTTTCTTTTTGCTTCATCATCAACAATTCTCTCTCTTTTTTTTTTTTTTTTACGAAAAACCGAACTTGTTACTAAAACAAAGGGTTAAAAATAAAAAGGGTTTTGGTGGGTAAAAGAGTTTTTGGTTTGGGTGATGAAATGAAAAGGTTTAGGCTCAAAGGGGTTAACTAGGGGGATTTTTGGGTAGGTGGTAAAAGAAAAAGAAAAATAATGGTGTAGAAATAAAAAGGGTTAGTCCTAATGCCTCCATCATTTACTTACTCGGGTTTAAGTTGATAAGGACCGGGAATGTATCGTCATGGCAAGTTCTAGAGTCGTAAGAACCAAACGGCTATTCACACAAGAAACGAAAAATGAGCATTTAGTCTAAAGATGTAAATTTGTATGCTCAATAAAGGCTCAAAACTCACTTTTGTGGGAATGGGTTTTTATGTGATCAAGTATATATAATCAAATTTTAACTAAGTTTGTCATGCCTTTTCATAATTTTCTTATGTTGGTTCTTTTTATCACTACGCTATTGGTTGTAAATTTGTAAAAATATAACATTTTTGAGAACTTGAATTTCCCGAATTAAACCTAGACAAGTAAAAAAAAAGAAATTTTTGAAAAAATTTGGGGTGATTAGCGGTTCCAACAGAGTTTTGTGTAAGGCTTGTATTTAGGACTTGTAAAATTCAAGGTTTTAGCATCCCCCCCACACTTAAATTACACATTGTCCTCAATGTGTCCCAAAAATAATTTTTTAGGTTGATTAGATGTGTAAAATAGTGTTTAAAAAGCAAAAATTTGTGTTACTGGGCGCTGAACACGACCCCGTGTTGTCCGGGCACGACCCAGTGTTCAAGTGTCAGTAACAAAATTAAAATAAGAGAAACAGAAGTCTGGACACGGGGGCGTGTTGGGTGAACATGGCCCGTGTCCAGGTACCTGAACTGGGCGTTTTTCTGCAGGTGGTTCAGCACGGGGCCGTGTTTGTTGGGCACGGCCCGTGTTGAACCTTCTGAAATGGAGAGAATTGTCGGGCTGCCTTGTTCTTGTGCATGGGGTCTTTTTTCTCGTTCCCCTTTTCATCCTTTACCACCATGAGTGTGTTTTATTCCTTACAAACCATCCAAACCATCATTTCATTTCATCATAGAGAGAACTTACATAGTCCTAAATTAAGATAAAACTAAAACTTAACTAAATAGGTCAGCAGGTACACGAGGTTATCATAAGGAGTTCTACTATTTTAAGAAAATTTCGAGAATAGTTTCCCGATATAGTAGGACTTTTGGCCGAATGAATTCTTCCCTAAACGTTGTTTAAAGCCATTCTTCGATCTCCCTAGGAAGGAAGAATGCGACTTCATTTTCCTCTGCTGCTGGTGGTTGAGGGGGAACATTCACCGGGACTCCTTGCACCACTCTTCGCGGAGGCTCTTGGTGCATGGCGTACCATTCGGCTGGAATGACAACTTCGGGCACCATGTTCCACGCCCTTTGGGTTATTATAGGTACCAAAGGCGGGGAGGCGAGAAGGTTCAACCTCTGGTGCAAGAGGTTTACTTCATGGAGACAGCCCTCCAGCCCTACTGTAAGATGGTTGATACGGTCGACCAATGCTTCTTCCACTCCCGTCATTTCATCAATAGCCTCCCTTAGAGCGTAAACATAGTTTACAAGAGAGTCTTCTGCTGTTGAAGATCTCATCCCTTGTCGGTTATTTCTTGAAGATGATCCGCTTGTTCTGCTTGCCATTTTCTGTGAAGGAAACCGAAGAAAGCTAAATTTTTACAAAACAGAGCCCCGGACACGGCCCCGTGCTCGTTGAGCACGGCCCCGTGTCCATTAGTCTGCAGGATTTTTGGCTAAAGAATCTTGGAGTTTTAAATTATTCTCATGATTTTTATCTGGGTTTTAAGCTCAGATAATTTAAAACAAAGTTATACAACTAGCTTTAAACAAGAATCTTTAGCAAATAATCTTACAAACTTCACATAGAGGGTTGGAATCAAGGGATTTCCAAGCTTCCATGGATGAAATTTTGAAAAATTTTGAAAGAGGAGGAAATGAATAAAAGTGGAAGGGACAAGAGGGCCCTTTGGAACCTTCTTTTAGCACTTACCTAGGATGGTATGAGTGAAAATCCCAGGGATCTCTGTCAATTGAAGTGGTCAAAATGAGCAGGAATCAGGCTGCATTTAAAGAAAACGACAGCGCACTGGGCACGGCCCCGTGTCCAGTGGACACGGCCCCGTGTGCAGAGAGAATCCTGACACATTTTGTCCGTATTCTGACCAAATCAGTAGAGAATCTTTTTGGTGAGCACGGGGGCGTGTTGACCTGGACACGGCCCCGTGTCTGGAGGCTGTCTTATGGAGTTTCGCTACTTCTAAGGATCTCATCGATATCGGGTGGTTCCTTACTGGTTGGAACAACCCCAAAGTGCCTAAGATACCTTAATTGTCCTAGACTAAGGCGAGAACGCAAGAGGTTGTCGGTGAGGGTAATTCCTATTTTCATTCTAGGTGGACAAGTCCAACCCTTTCCCGGGCTCTCGTTAAAGAAGGTGTGTGCCGAATCGCTCAGGTCTATGTATGCACCGAACGAAGTCGATGGAGAGTCCTTCACGGCACAATCGACACAGGGACGACTATCGTCCAAGTCTTTGCCAGGTACGAAGGTATTTTCGGGAGCAACGAGGTTGTTGGAATGCGGTTCCAGCATTTCGTCATGGTCATCGTCTTGGGGTGGATTAATAAAATCCTTCCTAAGCTCTTCTAACCAATTCTGAATTAGCTTTTCTAGTTGAAATAACTCATCAAGGAGCATTTCCCCTAGAATATTTGGCTGGGCGCATTCGAGGGAGAAATAGTGCTTATTTTTACTTTCGCCCCTCTTAAGGTTGTAAGAAGTCGGTGGGTCCATGTAGTGGGGCCTATAATTTAGAAAGTAGCATTTTACTTCTTCATGTTTGCCATCACATAATTGACACCACGTACCATAAGAGTGCCGAAAGTAAAAACAATTACTATCACTCATGTTTATGTCAGAAATTACCAACCGCTGGGATCTTACGGTTCTGTTTTCAGTAACTGAAACTTGGGCACGGGGGCGTGTTGAGTGGGCACGGCCCCGTGTTCAGCTTACTGTCTGACGTAAAACAGGATTGCCAGTTCCAATGATTGAGCACGGGGGCGTGTTCAGCGGGCACGGCCCGTGCTGAGCTCTGCAGAAGCTGAAAAACTAAGAAAATCCTAAAAAATTAAAAAGAAAAAGGAAAAGATGATTAGGCCGTTGATTCGTAACTTTCTTAAAATCCTTGTGTCCCCGGCAGCGGCGCCAAAAACTTGATGCGTGCGAAGTGTCGTATATATTAGGTGTATATTTTAAGCCCTTTTTAACACTTATTTTAGCCAAGTTTTAAATTTATAAAACACGATATTTCACTAACACTAAACACACATATGGGCAAGTGCACCCATCGTTGAGTGTAGTATAGCGTTGGTAAGATACCGAGGTCGTCCAAGGACACAAGAGCTTTTAGTACCGGTTTATCCTCAACGTCTAATCAAAATAAAAAGTTTAGAAAAATGTTTTAAACTAAGAAAAATAAAAGCTAACTAAAATGCTGAAAATAAAAATAAAAGAAAAACAGATAGACAAGATGAATCACTTGGTTCCGACTCGTATCTAGTATAACCTTTGATTATTTCCGCACTTTTGCACATAATTAAGAGATTATCTTAGTTATTGTAGTAGGCCCCTCTTTTGAAGGTGACGTTACCCTCACCCCAGTAGTTTGAGTCAGCAAGGATACAATCCTAAAAGGGTGGATTATTGGAAGATAATGAATTAAGTTATTAATGCAGTATTGTGGTAGGCCCCGCTTTTGGCGGTGACGTTACCCTCGGCTAAGTAGTCTGAGTCAGCAGGGATACAGTCCTAAATAGCCGGGTTATAGTATTAATAGTAGTTAACTTATGAGGGGATCAAAGAGTTTGGACCCCCGCCATCCAATACCGTGAAGTATTGAAGGAGGTCCTACTAAATTTGACCCAGGTCCATTGCAGGACCTCTAAACGCTGAACAATGGCAAGACCTTTACCAAACCGTTCCCTTAACCCCCGACCAGGTAGCCAACATACCTCCATATAGACCGTAGAGATATGAATGGTGAAAATCCTTTATTTTATATAGACAGTAAAATAATGCCAAGACACCACGGACAAACGATAAGGAAAGATCACCTTCAACATAAGTAACTAGTTATTAAAGTCATTAATACAAAACCAAATAAAAAGTGCAAAAGATTATAAATAAAAAGTATTATACTAGACACTTTGTCTTCACCAAGTGATGTAAGAGACTTAGGCAAACATGGCCTTGATTGTCAAGAGCTCTTACGATCAATCTTGGATCCCGAGACGACTCACACACTCTACGATGGACAATGGATGATGGTGGTGGATGATGGTGTTGTGATGGTGGTGGGTGGTGGATGAAGTGTGAGAGAGGTGGTGTGCCAAGGGATGGGATGAAATGAATCCAAGCACTCCTATTTATAGGCTGAACAGAGAGCTGGGCACGGCCCCGTGTCCGCTGGGCACGGCCCCGTGCCTGTCTGACACTCTCTCTCCTCATTAATTGTAATTCGCAATTACAATAAATGCGCCTGCTGTACTTTCGACACGCCCCCGTGTCCGCTGGGCACGGCCCGTGGTGGGCAATAGAAGCTTCTATAGATTTGTCTTTTCTGCTGCTTCTTGGGCACGGCCCCGTGCTGGCTGAGCACGGGGCGTGTTCAGTCTTCTGACTTCTCTATTTTGCTTTGGAAGGTGCCGTTGAGGGGTCGGGCAGTCCACTAATGTTCCTTTCCTTGTATTTATGTTGGATCTAGCTGTCTTTTTGCTTCTTTTGTGTTTTTGAGCTCATTTAATCCTGAAAATACAAAAGGAAGACAAAAACGCTCTTTTTCCAATATTAGTACTTAAAAAGGGTTAGTTTTATGCCTCATTTGATGTAATTTATATGTTGCATTTTACACACATCACATGACACTTGTTGTTGATGTCGGTCCATTTGCTAGAAATGGAATATTTGTCCCGATGTTCGCCTTGACCCCACGTGCTATAAAAGAGTGCACGAACCCTATCCCAAAAAACGGGGCCCGTTTGAAAGTTTGCTACAAATTTAAAAAATAAAAGTAAAAATATAAGTTGTATGTTAAAAATAAAAGTAAAAATATAAGTAAAAAATAAGTAAAAAAAATATAAAAGTTACCGGTTTTGTGGTCCTCTGAAATGTCGAGCCACGCCCGAGTCAACGCGAATTCCTCATCCTTCGTCCATTTAAGGTGAGTTTTTGTACGTCGAGGTTCGTCCTTTTCCTTCTTCTTATGCGACCTTCTGCCGCGTTTCGATTTCTCTTGCACCGGTTCGGGTTGCGTCTCCGGCACGACATCGACATCGGGTTCGGGTTCGGCTTGTTCTTGTGACGGTTGCGACCCGCCGGCTTGACCATATCCGAAGGTGGGAGGCACGAACGGAGTGGCGCCACTCAAGTAAGTCGCGTACGTTAACATGCTCGGATCCATTTCTTGAAGGTTAAACGTGTGTTGCGGTTGGGTTGTGTTCGGGTTCATGGGTCTTGCGGGGACACCAAAGGGGGGTCGGAATGGATGCATGTTTGTATAAAATATAAAAGAAGTAGGAGAGAAAGTGAGGTTTTTTTTTATAAAAAATAGGAGAAAGTGGGTGATATATATATATAGTGGGTAAATTTTAGATTAAAAAAAATTTATTAAACAATTGACCGTTGTCAAACGGTCATCTCTTGGCCCAAAGCAATATTCAGCGTTTTTTTTAAAAGGCCATGTTCAATTTTTTTCAAAAATAACGCCATAAAACGCCTACCGTAATGGGGGGGGGGGGGGGGTTTGGGCGTTTTTTTTCAATTTTTTTTAAAAATACCGCCCCACTACGGGTGGTCTTATACTTCATTAGCAGTTGGTACTAGTATTGAACAAATCAAGTTTATTTAAGCTAATGAAAAAAATCAAGCTTTGGATCAATTTTTTTTTTTTCAAAAAAATACAAGCTTTATAATGTATAAAAGAGAAAATGAGTAATCATTTGATAAAAAAAAAGCAATAAAACTCTTATGGCACTTGGCAGTAATACACTATTTATATATTATTAATTTATAACAATGTAGTGCATTAGGGGGTTGTATTTGTTGCATAGTTGTTGTTTTGTGCATATGTATGTAGTATGAAGTGTATCATGTGTTGTAAATTGACATTTGTGTGCAAGTTTGTTGCATAGTTGTTGTTTTGTGCATATGTATGTAGTATGAAGTGTATCATGTGTTGTAAATTGACATTTGTGTGCAAGTTTGGTTGTAAGTTGTGCTTAAATATTTGTACCTTAATCAAATATAGGTTGTAAGTTGTGCTTAAGTAGTTGTACCTTAATAAAATAATAATGGTTTCATTACCTTACCAAATTCAATATGTTTTGCATGCACGTATGGTTGTAAATTGTGCTTAAGTGGTTGTACCTTGATTAAATAATGGTTTCATTATCTTACCATATTTAATCGGTTTCATCCATTCAAAGTTGTTTTGTTTTATTTGTAAATTATTATTATTTATAATAATCTAATCAATTTAGCCAAAATCTTGTATAAA
>JARYGA010061446.1:89337-127932 GCA_030545235.1 Helianthus tuberosus
GAATCTTTTTGGTGAGCACGGGGGCGTGTTGACCTGGACACGGCCCCGTGTCTGGAGGCTGTCTTATGGAGTTTCGCTACTTCTAAGGATCTCATCGATATCGGGTGGTTCCTTACTGGTTGGAACAACCCCAAAGTGCCTAAGATACCTTAATTGTCCTAGACTAAGGCGAGAACGCAAGAGGTTGTCGGTGAGGGTAATTCCTATTTTCATTCTAGGTGGACAAGTCCAACCCTTTCCCGGGCTCTCGTTAAAGAAGGTGTGTGCCGAATCGCTCAGGTCTATGTATGCACCGAACGAAGTCGATGGAGAGTCCTTCACGGCACAATCGACACAGGGACGACTATCGTCCAAGTCTTTGCCAGGTACGAAGGTATTTTCGGGAGCAACGAGGTTGTTGGAATGCGGTTCCAGCATTTCGTCATGGTCATCGTCTTGGGGTGGATTAATAAAATCCTTCCTAAGCTCTTCTAACCAATTCTGAATTAGCTTTTCTAGTTGAAATAACTCATCAAGGAGCATTTCCCCTAGAATATTTGGCTGGGCGCATTCGAGGGAGAAATAGTGCTTATTTTTACTTTCGCCCCTCTTAAGGTTGTAAGAAGTCGGTGGGTCCATGTAGTGGGGCCTATAATTTAGAAAGTAGCATTTTACTTCTTCATGTTTGCCATCACATAATTGACACCACGTACCATAAGAGTGCCGAAAGTAAAAACAATTACTATCACTCATGTTTATGTCAGAAATTACCAACCGCTGGGATCTTACGGTTCTGTTTTCAGTAACTGAAACTTGGGCACGGGGGCGTGTTGAGTGGGCACGGCCCCGTGTTCAGCTTACTGTCTGACGTAAAACAGGATTGCCAGTTCCAATGATTGAGCACGGGGGCGTGTTCAGCGGGCACGGCCCGTGCTGAGCTCTGCAGAAGCTGAAAAACTAAGAAAATCCTAAAAAATTAAAAAGAAAAAGGAAAAGATGATTAGGCCGTTGATTCGTAACTTTCTTAAAATCCTTGTGTCCCCGGCAGCGGCGCCAAAAACTTGATGCGTGCGAAGTGTCGTATATATTAGGTGTATATTTTAAGCCCTTTTTAACACTTATTTTAGCCAAGTTTTAAATTTATAAAACACGATATTTCACTAACACTAAACACACATATGGGCAAGTGCACCCATCGTTGAGTGTAGTATAGCGTTGGTAAGATACCGAGGTCGTCCAAGGACACAAGAGCTTTTAGTACCGGTTTATCCTCAACGTCTAATCAAAATAAAAAGTTTAGAAAAATGTTTTAAACTAAGAAAAATAAAAGCTAACTAAAATGCTGAAAATAAAAATAAAAGAAAAACAGATAGACAAGATGAATCACTTGGTTCCGACTCGTATCTAGTATAACCTTTGATTATTTCCGCACTTTTGCACATAATTAAGAGATTATCTTAGTTATTGTAGTAGGCCCCTCTTTTGAAGGTGACGTTACCCTCACCCCAGTAGTTTGAGTCAGCAAGGATACAATCCTAAAAGGGTGGATTATTGGAAGATAATGAATTAAGTTATTAATGCAGTATTGTGGTAGGCCCCGCTTTTGGCGGTGACGTTACCCTCGGCTAAGTAGTCTGAGTCAGCAGGGATACAGTCCTAAATAGCCGGGTTATAGTATTAATAGTAGTTAACTTATGAGGGGATCAAAGAGTTTGGACCCCCGCCATCCAATACCGTGAAGTATTGAAGGAGGTCCTACTAAATTTGACCCAGGTCCATTGCAGGACCTCTAAACGCTGAACAATGGCAAGACCTTTACCAAACCGTTCCCTTAACCCCCGACCAGGTAGCCAACATACCTCCATATAGACCGTAGAGATATGAATGGTGAAAATCCTTTATTTTATATAGACAGTAAAATAATGCCAAGACACCACGGACAAACGATAAGGAAAGATCACCTTCAACATAAGTAACTAGTTATTAAAGTCATTAATACAAAACCAAATAAAAAGTGCAAAAGATTATAAATAAAAAGTATTATACTAGACACTTTGTCTTCACCAAGTGATGTAAGAGACTTAGGCAAACATGGCCTTGATTGTCAAGAGCTCTTACGATCAATCTTGGATCCCGAGACGACTCACACACTCTACGATGGACAATGGATGATGGTGGTGGATGATGGTGTTGTGATGGTGGTGGGTGGTGGATGAAGTGTGAGAGAGGTGGTGTGCCAAGGGATGGGATGAAATGAATCCAAGCACTCCTATTTATAGGCTGAACAGAGAGCTGGGCACGGCCCCGTGTCCGCTGGGCACGGCCCCGTGCCTGTCTGACACTCTCTCTCCTCATTAATTGTAATTCGCAATTACAATAAATGCGCCTGCTGTACTTTCGACACGCCCCCGTGTCCGCTGGGCACGGCCCGTGGTGGGCAATAGAAGCTTCTATAGATTTGTCTTTTCTGCTGCTTCTTGGGCACGGCCCCGTGCTGGCTGAGCACGGGGCGTGTTCAGTCTTCTGACTTCTCTATTTTGCTTTGGAAGGTGCCGTTGAGGGGTCGGGCAGTCCACTAATGTTCCTTTCCTTGTATTTATGTTGGATCTAGCTGTCTTTTTGCTTCTTTTGTGTTTTTGAGCTCATTTAATCCTGAAAATACAAAAGGAAGACAAAAACGCTCTTTTTCCAATATTAGTACTTAAAAAGGGTTAGTTTTATGCCTCATTTGATGTAATTTATATGTTGCATTTTACACACATCACATGACACTTGTTGTTGATGTCGGTCCATTTGCTAGAAATGGAATATTTGTCCCGATGTTCGCCTTGACCCCACGTGCTATAAAAGAGTGCACGAACCCTATCCCAAAAAACGGGGCCCGTTTGAAAGTTTGCTACAAATTTAAAAAATAAAAGTAAAAATATAAGTTGTATGTTAAAAATAAAAGTAAAAATATAAGTAAAAAATAAGTAAAAAAAATATAAAAGTTACCGGTTTTGTGGTCCTCTGAAATGTCGAGCCACGCCCGAGTCAACGCGAATTCCTCATCCTTCGTCCATTTAAGGTGAGTTTTTGTACGTCGAGGTTCGTCCTTTTCCTTCTTCTTATGCGACCTTCTGCCGCGTTTCGATTTCTCTTGCACCGGTTCGGGTTGCGTCTCCGGCACGACATCGACATCGGGTTCGGGTTCGGCTTGTTCTTGTGACGGTTGCGACCCGCCGGCTTGACCATATCCGAAGGTGGGAGGCACGAACGGAGTGGCGCCACTCAAGTAAGTCGCGTACGTTAACATGCTCGGATCCATTTCTTGAAGGTTAAACGTGTGTTGCGGTTGGGTTGTGTTCGGGTTCATGGGTCTTGCGGGGACACCAAAGGGGGGTCGGAATGGATGCATGTTTGTATAAAATATAAAAGAAGTAGGAGAGAAAGTGAGGTTTTTTTTTATAAAAAATAGGAGAAAGTGGGTGATATATATATATAGTGGGTAAATTTTAGATTAAAAAAAATTTATTAAACAATTGACCGTTGTCAAACGGTCATCTCTTGGCCCAAAGCAATATTCAGCGTTTTTTTTAAAAGGCCATGTTCAATTTTTTTCAAAAATAACGCCATAAAACGCCTACCGTAATGGGGGGGGGGGGGGGGTTTGGGCGTTTTTTTTCAATTTTTTTTAAAAATACCGCCCCACTACGGGTGGTCTTATACTTCATTAGCAGTTGGTACTAGTATTGAACAAATCAAGTTTATTTAAGCTAATGAAAAAAATCAAGCTTTGGATCAATTTTTTTTTTTTCAAAAAAATACAAGCTTTATAATGTATAAAAGAGAAAATGAGTAATCATTTGATAAAAAAAAAGCAATAAAACTCTTATGGCACTTGGCAGTAATACACTATTTATATATTATTAATTTATAACAATGTAGTGCATTAGGGGGTTGTATTTGTTGCATAGTTGTTGTTTTGTGCATATGTATGTAGTATGAAGTGTATCATGTGTTGTAAATTGACATTTGTGTGCAAGTTTGTTGCATAGTTGTTGTTTTGTGCATATGTATGTAGTATGAAGTGTATCATGTGTTGTAAATTGACATTTGTGTGCAAGTTTGGTTGTAAGTTGTGCTTAAATATTTGTACCTTAATCAAATATAGGTTGTAAGTTGTGCTTAAGTAGTTGTACCTTAATAAAATAATAATGGTTTCATTACCTTACCAAATTCAATATGTTTTGCATGCACGTATGGTTGTAAATTGTGCTTAAGTGGTTGTACCTTGATTAAATAATGGTTTCATTATCTTACCATATTTAATCGGTTTCATCCATTCAAAGTTGTTTTGTTTTATTTGTAAATTATTATTATTTATAATAATCTAATCAATTTAGCCAAAATCTTGTATAAATATAATTTGCAACATATTGATGCAATGGTTGTTGTAATGTATGCATTATGGTTTGTGAAGTGGTAATGGCACATATTATATATAGATTACGATGAACCTGTCAAACGGAAAAAAATAGACGCGGGTTCATCGTAACGCGCGAGTCCTAGATCAACTTAGTTATTTTATTTTATGTATTACGTTTCGGTTTAATTTCTTCGCATTAACACCACAACTTCAGTGTCGGTGGTCGCTGACAGTAGTGTGGCATTAATGCTCGCCCCCGCCGCAACGCGGGGGGTGTTTAATACTAGTTAATAAATAAAATATACAAAGTTCTAGTTTTAATGTTGGGTTAGGATATAATAGAAAATTTATTTGGCTAGAAAGGCTAAGAATTAATCTTGACCATCAATTGATTTAATCAAGGGATAAGATTAAATGGGTGAAATGGAAGAGAAGAAAGTGGCGTGTGGGTTTGTGCAAGGGCATTGTAGTCAATTCAGAACAATAGTTTCTCTCTCCTCCAATTCCCCCTCATTTTTTAAACGCTAATAACTTTTTATACGACATTATTTTTTTTATAAAAATTGCACCAAAAAAACGAGCGTTTTTATCTTTAAAACGAGTATACTATTGCTATATTTTTGAAAACCCAGTTGCGTAAAACGCAATGGGAAAAAAAACCTAAAAAATTATATTTTTCTAAAACGCAATGCACAAAAACACAAAGAAATGTCTTCTTTGTAAAACGCAATGGGCAGAAAACACAAAGAAATGTCTTATTTCTAAAACGCAATGGACTGAAAACACAAAAGAAAGTGTACTTTCTAAAACGCAATGGACTGAAAACACATAAAAATGTGTTTTACCTAAAACGCAATGCACCAAAAACACTAAGAAATGTCTTATTTCTAAAACGCAATGGCCAGAAAACACTTAAAAATATCTTTTTTCTAAAACGCAATGGACTGAAAAAGCATAAAAATGTGTTCTACCTAAAACGCAATGACTAAAAACACTTCAAAAATGTGTTTATCTAAAACGCAATAGCCAAAAAACACATAAATATGTCTTATTTCTAAAACGCAATTGCCTAAAAACACAAAAGAAGTGTGTTTTCTAAAACGCAATTGACTGAAAACACATAAAAATTAGTTTACCTAAAACGCAATGAGCTAAAAACACTTCAAAAATGTGTTTTTCTAAAACGCAATGGCCAGAAAACACATTAAACTCTCTTATTTCTAAAACGCAATGGACACATAAATCAATGACTAAATCAAAAACCCAAATCGTAAAAATGAAATTAAAGAATTTCTTACATGGATTGAAGCCGATTTCTTCAACGATTGACGAAATTTGAATGATAGAAACACTTATCAGCGATCGAATCGAACGGATCGAGTGATTATCTTCAAAATCACGGGAAAAAACGAGATTTTGTATTAAATTAAACTGGGTTTTTTCACAAAAGATGAAGAACACGTTGATCGTGTGTTTGAATCATTGATTGGTGATGAAAATCGCACAATAATGTAGTGATTATTAAGATAGAAAGTGAAGAAATGGTTGAAGATGGTGGGTTTTGAAGTTACTGGGAGAAGAAGGAAGAAGAAATGATATGATTGACTAAAATACCCTTGCTCTTTATTTTAAATTTTGCCACATGTCATAATCCTATTACTTCCTATCCTTCCTAGCCAAAATAAACTTTCTATTTAATCCTCTCCCTTAATGTTGTGTATAAAATCATAATTGAACCATAAAATTCATTAAAAAAACATCACCATTAGGGGGTCGGGGTGCCCCGTGATTCCCCCAATATCACGTGTCAAACAACGTGATACACCACCTCCATCATCGAACTTAACGCATGAATTGTATAACACGTTGCCACCATGACGCGTTGCAGATTTCTCCTGATTCCTTCTCATTCACTCCTACTTCCTTCTCTCCTTCACATGTGGTGAGTGATTGGCACCCCTAGTAAAATCCATCTTAGTGATGGAATCAAGCTCAACGACTTGGCGGGCAATGATTGGGTATGGTGAGTGATGGAAAGTGGAGCACCCTACCCCCTTATATATAGACGAATGACGATAACCTTGATCCAAAGTGTTGGGGAATTTTTAGATTACCAGATGACTAGAGAGGCGTGTAGTTACTCTTAGATCAAATTATTTCGGTGGTTCACCCGAATAATTCAATCGAATACAACTCGGATTTTCGAGAAATTGAACCAGAGTATGTTTGTACGAAACTGTCTGAACCAGAAGAAAAATGATCAAGAAAACTGTCTACGAATTTGGGGTTGGGGATGATCAACAGCCATTAGGCAGTTATCTCAAAATTAAGACATAACTGCCACAAAAAACTGCCATAATTTGATGTTTCAAAATTAAGACATAGGAATTGGGGAACCGAACCGGAACCACCAGATCTGAACCGTATTGTTATATTTCGGGTCCGGTTCTAGTTCTTAAATTTGGGTGAAAATGGTTCGCGGTTCGGTTCCGATTATAACCAACGTGTCCGTTTAAAGAACTGCTAGAACCGGTTTAGGTTTAAACTTTCAATAATATATTAAAAAACCCTATTAATTTATTTAAACTATAAATATTATATTTAAAAAATGCTTATAGGATTAAAGAATATAAAAATAGTTTTTACATAAAGTTTGAATTTTGAATGTAGTTTTTGTAATGGTTAACTAGAAGTTTTTTTAGTTAAGTGTTGTTTTTTACATTGTATAGTTTCATTTCATTTGAAACATTTTATTGTTGCTATTTTTACTTTGATTGGATTGAATTTTGGATATTGTAACTCTTAGGTATACGTTTTAAACGGTTTGATCGGTTTTTTGTTTTTATTTTGTTGTTAGTTTTAGGATTTAATTAGCATCCGGTTCTGGCAAGAACCGCTACGCAAGAACCGTTTAACCCTGTTCCAAACCAAACCGAAACCGTTTCAATGCGGTTCGGTTCTGGTTCTTATATTTAGCATTAAACGATTCCGGTTCGGTCCGGTTCTAAACCGTTGCACAATCCTAACTAAAACACAGGGACTCAAAATGTTATAAAATGAACGGTTATGGACTTAAAGCGTTAAACTTTTTGATTTTGGACTCAAATGGTTAAAATAACTAAAACACAATGACTCAAAAAAGTATTTTACTATGAAAAACATAAAAGGTTTTAAGACTCTTCTTTCATCATTATCATTAGTACATCATGACAAAGTATCCAATAAAATTATATACCATTAGGCTATATGCTGCAGAACAAAGTCCTCATGCTAGTTAAAACGTCACGTCTGCATCATGTAAGTAATGGAGCTTTAACTAGCCTGGTTTGTTTAACTAAAGGTTAAAAAGCAAAAAAAAAAAAAAACAAAAAAAGAAAAGACTGTTATGAATATATTTATTATTAATATGGTTATCAACACCAAAAATAGATTAGCTTTCTCTCCAAGTTTGTACACCTATTTATACCACTATTGTATCTCATTATAAATCATACCTATCAATGAAATATCAGTCTCTTTCTCCCTACATCTCTTTCTCTTATTGTTTGCTATTAGGCTAGTAGGTTGTTGCTATTAGGCTAGTAGGTTGTTGTTTCACCACACCGAGTCGATGATATTGTGAAACTTAACGAAGAATCAAAAGATTCTTGCTGATAATTAAACTTGTCATCTTTGCTCTCATGGGAAATTAATGATTCACCAACCAAAGTAGGGTAAGAATCCCTAAATATTATGGAAGTGATTAAAGGATATGCATATCCCAACTTGATGCCATTTAGTGTTTTAAATCGATGCATCGTCTAAATGGTTATCAAATCCACAACCTGAAGTTTGTGTGATTGTGGCTTAGCTAATGTGATAGCAAGCATATTAATCCAGATTGGTATATTTATTTTGGTAATAAAGGTGAATTCAATTCCCAAGTTATTAATGATATTGGAATAAATGTTAAACTTCATATAGCTTATGTTTATACAAGAATTGTTTCGTTGAGACGATCACTAAATGTTCACAATTGATTGCAAAGCCAATGATCATAAGAGCAAGAGTTCATATTTGTATTTGGGTACATGTGATTTTACATGTACAACATTAATTCACATCAAGCCAATATGTCATCATACTTCCCCCATTATAGTTGGTTTTTGGTCAGGAACCAAATACGTCCCTTCTAAGATTTTGGTTGTGCGGTATATATAATATTGATCCACCATTAGCACAATGCTGGGACCTCTAAAAGGGTTGAGAATATATGTTGGGTAAAAAAAAACAATTATCTATGATTAAATACTTAAAGCCATTGAGGAGAGATTTGCTTACAGCTCATTGGTTTTCACTGTAGTGATTGAATGTTCCCAACATTAGGGGGAGATAACAAGCAGTTGGAAAGTAAAAATTGGAATGAATTATCATGTCATCTTGATCCTCATAGTATAAACGATGAACCAGAAGTTCAAAGGATAATTCATTTACCAATATTAAAGAACAAATTACCAGACAAGTTCACTGATCTAAATAGAGTGACTAAGTAAGTCACATAATCAACTGCTTATGCTCCACTCATATTTGTGTCCCAAGTGGACAACCACATATTTTGTAATGAGTCTATTGCATGCCTAAAGCATGGTAGACTAGTTGATTCCAATAATAAAATTCCTCAAAAACTGGAGCAAGTAATTAAGATGGTCAAGTCGAGGTTATAGTAATAAGATCTCTTGAAGAGACAGTAGACATGATGGTTCAAGAAGAACCTCAGGTACCTGAAAATAAAGAGATCTCGATAAGCTGTATCATGTCTAAGATATGTATGGAATCGAAACAAAATCGACGTCGTTATACTTTTGTATATAATATAGCGCTTGAAATGATGAAATGACGATGATCAAGATTTAAGATCTGCCTATGAATGAAAATACATAAATGATTGGCCAAAATGGAAAGACGCAAAGTATGGCAGATTCAAATTCTCTAATGAAATGGAAAGTTTTCGGACCAACAGTCCATACAACTGAATTTGTAAAGTATGTTGGACATCAATGGGGCTTTTATGCGAATCATGTGAAAATCAAATTAAATGAGATAAGGCAAATATGGTGCACAAAGATTTTCGCAAAAACCCATGATTGATTATAATGAGACACATTCTCTAGTGGTGGATGTAATGACTTTCCAATATTTTATTAGTCTGGTAATATAAAGAGAGAATTGATATGCGTCTTATGAATGTTATGTATCACTTGATATTGAAAGTGTACATGAAAGTCCTGAAGGATTAAATTATGTAAGCCATGTAAAGTAAGTTCTCGAGAACAATGTGATTATTTATACATATTCGAATTTGAACAGGTTATGATTACTTTACATGTTGGATATAATTGGAACTCCTGATGAGTTTCTAAAGCAACTGAGTGCTTAAAAGGTTAATTGAAACATCTTAACGATATAATACTTGTGCATCAAGAAACATACATAGAAAACTTGTACCCAGTGATTGTGATATCTCAATAAATAGTGTACACGCATGGTACAATATGGATTTCAGAGATAAAAACAAGTGTTCATGACATTTTTGCATATGATATAGATATCTATGTGTTAAATGGGCAAATTTTATGTAGCAAAACTTCTAAAGAGTAAAAGCATGTGCATATTTGGATAAGATGGAACAAATTCCCTCATGGATTGATAATGCTAGAAGCATTGATGTCAAAACCTCAAGAACATACTATATGAAGTTGACAAAATATGTATGGACTAAAATAGTCGAGTCGAGTGTTGTACAACTCGAGATATTCGCATAAAGAGGGATATAAGTTTGATTAAATTAGCCATGTTTTATCAACATTCTACTTTTAAAAGTTCACTATAATCGCAATTTACAGTAATGATGTCCAGGCATCATCGAGAGAAATTGTCGAGCTTTTAGAGGGTTAATTTTTGAATGACCTTGGCACGGTCTAATTATTACTCGAACCGCAGTTCGAATATATATATAATTATATTTTACCAATCCCTCAAGTACATCTAGAAGATGATGTTTGGATATTTTAGTATGGACATAGTTGAAACTTAAAGTATGTTAAAGGTTGTTAAGTCATTTATTATAAGAAATGCCTATTGTCATCTCCTACCAAAGTAGAGATTCTCATTCTAGAAGTATCATCGTTAAATGCATAAGTGCATTAATATGTTTTGCTAACTATATATAGTTAAAATATCTTTCACTTGAGCTTATTGTCATGATATAACCTTTGTTAAGCGAAGAGACATTGGAATGAGTTCAACGAAATATTTCAGGTATAAACAATATTTGATTATATTTTACTAACCCATCAAAACAAGTTTGGTTAGTCTTGTAGATGCAGGAATGTAACTAAACATAGTCCTGGACATATGATATTTTTTGGAAGGAGTCACCTAAAGTCTTGTTAGAAGATTATACAACATTGCTCAACATAAAGGATTGCACATTAAGGGATCGAGTGACAAATCATTGACTACAAAAGCTTTGATCAACTTTCAAGGAAGATGGACACACGTCACTTAAAGGATACATGTTAAAATGAGGGGGAGACATATTTAAGTTGCACTCTTTTTCCCTTGACTAAGTTTTGTCCCATTGGGTTTTCTTAGTAAGGTTTTTAATGAGGCAACATACCTGATCTAGAAGTATCAGAGGGACTAATGCGCATTACACGCTGCACTCTTTTTCCCTTAGCTATGGTTTTGTCCCACCGGGTTTTCCTAGCAAGGTTTTTAACGAGGTAGCATCAAGCGTATTATGTTGATAACCAAGGGGGAGTGTTATGAATATATTTATTATTAATATGGTTATCAACACCAAAAATAGATTAGCTTTCTCTCCAAGTTTTGTACACCTATTTATACCACTATTGTATCTCATTATAAATCATACCTATCAATGAAATATCAGTCTCTTTCTCCCTACATCTCTTTCTCTTATTGTTTGCTATTAGGCTAGTAGGTTGTTGTTTCACAACAAAGACAAAAAAAACAAAGAAAGAAATCTGATTGGTTGGATTAAAGCTGGCCCTCACATTATCGTCTCTAACGCTCGTCGCCCCTTGATGATGCCCCCGGCTGGTGTTACCAACGCTATCAAGATGATGTGGCGGGTGATGCTAAACCACACTAGTTAACCTCATAAAGAAAGTTGTATCAATGTAGTGAAGTTTTAGAAAGATGCATCATGCTGCATACATCTGGTTTAATATTATTTTAGCTAAAATATACATAATAACAAATTAAAATATTGAAAGGAAAAAAATTCGTTTCCTATTTTTATACGAAACGAATCATTTGGACCCGAATCCGGTAGCACAGACCGGAGTTTCTAGGCTAATTCCAGAATTTCAAAATTAGGTTCTGGCAGTACCCAAAATAAGTACCTCAATCAACAGCAGCAGCGATTCACGCATAGAGAAAGCTAGTAATCAGGCATCTGAATCCATACAACTGCACTCAAGTGAAAAATGGTATGTTCAGTTTCTTTTTCTTCTTACGAATTTCGTCGAACAGTTTATCTGCATCTTTACATCAACTGTTTATGTAATCTCTGTCTGTGTGTTTCTTTTCATAGTCGGTTACTCTTCACACTAATCTCGGAGACATCAAGTGCGAAATCGCCTGTGATGAAGTGCCTAAGGCATCAGAGGTTAGTTAGTTAGTTATCTCAAACTTAGCCTAATTTGGACGCCATGGAGGTTGGTTTAACTTCCATTCGGATGTTTAGAATCTGTTTGATATCTGAATTTGTGTGTGTTGTTTTTTTTGTTTGAATGTGTCTACGGAGTTCTTTGACATCTGTAGTAATATGAAGGATTAATAATATGTAATTCTTAGATGGATTCATCATCAATTGATTATAATTTGATTTAGATCATCACTTGGAGATTTCTTAAACATTCATATACTGATATTAACTTTGATTTTGAATGCTGTTTAGTTCTTGATAGACATGGTATATGTTTGCATTTTGTTTCTGTTTCAATTATGTTCTGTTCCTTCAGAGACATGGAAGTTTAAAGCAACCAAGTGATGTCTACGTTACACTGGTTGTTTCCTGTTAAGTTCAGTTAGATTCATTTTGTTATGAACTTATGATGCTAGAGTATCTACACCTACATCAGTCTGTTACAGTGTTACTTCACATTGAATATGTGAGTCTTCTTCATATACAGCTGTGGTAATATGATGTTAAGTTCAACTGAAGATTTTTGGTCATTAGAACACTCACTTGGAAGTGGAATACCATGGAGGAGCGACCATTTATACCGTCTACATGAAATCATCATCATCATCATCATCGTACTCAGTATATCCCACCTATAGCAAAGCTAAGGTAGGGTCTGAGGAGGGTGGGATGTAGACAGCCTTACCTCTACCCCGTAGGAATAGAGAGGCTGCTTCCAATGAGACCCCCGGCTCGATTGTGGTTTTGCATCAAGCCTTGGACATAAGGCACATAACACTCAGCAATTGAGACAAACGCCAATTGGTGCATGTACCCCCTTGTCTTTCGGCTATCAACGCCACCACATGATGCCTGATTAACGATCCCCTCTTTTTAACGTTATTTTCACGAAATTAGTAAAATAACGTTAAAAATTAGTGCACTTTTGCTTTTGCCCCCCCGAGCGCCCACACATATATTACATTATATGAGCAGACCGCAAGCGGGGCTACCCGTCTACATGAAATGGACGTTTGAAAAAGGCTAGTTTATAGAATATGAATCCATATAAGCATTACTGATTCAGATAAAATATTTGGGAACCAGGAATTTGTACCTTTGATATATTCACCAGAATCCCAATATTTAAGACCTTCATGACCAAATCCTTCTTGGAGCACTTCTTTTCAAAACCCTAGTTACTCAATGATAAGTGATATTTGATTTTGTAAGGATCTAGAAACATAGATGTATTCTTTTATATACAATTTAAATTTAGAACTTTAACTCCTAGATGATATATAGTGACGACTAACGCCTTTTGATAAGACGACTAAACTTTTGAATAATAAAATGATATGTTGACCCCTATACATAATAGATAGCACATTTGAAATTGCACTTCTTTTCTTATGGTCAAGTTGTTTTGTTTACCATGAAATGAGATTCAACACGACCAGAATTCATGTATATGTTTTTAGTTGTTTTGTTTACCATGAAATGAGATTCAACACGACCAGAATTCATGTATAGGTTTTTATTTATACGTTATAGTGTTAGTGTTTTTATTTGAGTCTCTGAATTTGATACTCCTGGAAGGCCTTAACTACAATGGTTTATCTGGATAAGTCTTGCATATCTTGTATCTTTGTACTACTATTTGACTAGAAAACTTTAACTTTTATCATTCATTGAAGTTAATGGTATTACTTGATGCCAATAGAATTTTCTTGCATTATGTGCAAGTGGATACTATGATGGCACCATTTTCCACAGAAACATAAAGGGATTTATGATCCAAGGCGGAGATCCCACTGGGACTGGCAAAGGAGGGACAAGTATTTGGGGCAAAAAGTTCAATGATGAGATACGTGAGTCTCTCAAGGTAAAATTATATATATAATTATATAAATACACCCACAAACACACATACATAAATTCATCTACTACTTAAAGTGTATGGCTTTTTTATATTAAATTTTACTGATGGTTGTTTTGGCTTTTATAGCACAATGCCAGAGGGGTGTTATCAATGGCTAATAGTGGGCCCAACACCAATGGGAGCCAATTCTTCATTACTTATGCTAAACAACCACATCTCAATGGGTTATATACTATCTTTGGCAAAGTAATTCATGGGTTTGAAGTTCTTGATCTCATGGAAAAGGTAAATTTGCTGAGATTCGTGCATACAAAATCTGTTACTGCATTATTAACATTTTGTTTTTTTTTCCCAGAAATTTTAGAGTTAAAAGTTACCTAATTGCTACTGCTGATTGTGCTTTTATTTACAAATTACAAGTTTTGCTTCTTGTCATTATTTTAGGTCATATATGACATTTGATGAGTTTCATAGAAGTGTAGAACTTGACAGATCAAAATTTACTATTTTAATTATATATGGAGCATTTATTTACACAATAGAGATATACCTTGGTGGAATTAGCAGCTGCATACTACTTTTCACATGCATTAAACTTCCATTCTTAGCCCAATGAAAGATTCAATTACATGTGAACTCATACATGATTTTCTTATTTCTTTACTTGCAAATTATGGAGCTTCATTATCTCATATTTAGTTCTTATGTTTAATATATTTTTGTGTCAAACCTATGTAGTTTTGTATGTATGGGATAATAGGGTTGGGTCCCACAAGTTCTTGTAAAAATGATCCAGCTTTGGGTCCAAACCCATGGGAACTGTGGGTCTTGTCGAATGTATTCCTGCACAAGCTTAATTGTGGAGCTTTGATACCTTATTTATCATGGTATTCAAACATGAATATACACTGTTTACACATGCAATATAAATCTGTTTCTGGTTTTTTTGTGCAGACTCCAACAGCAGGAGCTGGGGACCGGCCACTGGCGGAGATTAGGATTAACCGTATAACAATTCATTCTAATCCACTAGCTGGCTAAACATCATATCAGTTCATGTGATCTGATAACTTGCAAATTCACAATTATGGTCTGGAAATTGGCTTGTATGTGATGACATGGATCCAGAACTAAATTCTGAATTTTGGTGCTTGAAGTTTACTTGCTACTTATATTTTTATAATCCTTAAGTCTTAAAAAGGTGGTTCATTTCATCTCACTAATATGTGAAGGAGGTGACTTTGCTGATCTATTAACTTGAATTTGGTTGATTTGACTTGTATGTTTCGGGTCAAACATGCATTATTTAAAGATTTTTATTAAAAATGAAAGTCAAAATGGTTTGAGGTCAGCGTGTGCATGGATCTATATTCAATTTAAAGCAGTATTCTTATCATTCATCAACTTAAAATAAAGAAATTTACATAAGAATAGCAGGTATACGTGCTTTTTTTTTTAAATAAATGTGACTTGAAATAAACCAAACCCAACACAAAGACTGCAGCCCCAAACAAAAAGGAAGGGCGGCAAACACAAAGACTTCAACCCCAAACAAAAAGGAAGGGCAGCAGCAGGAGGAACAGGAAACTAATTACATATCTCTAATCTACACCATTTGACCCAATCTGTAGATTTAAACTTTGACCCGCTCTTAAACCAAAGGAAAGACAAATGCTTTTTCGATCCTAACCTCTTTGCCTGAGAATATTCTTTCGATCATCGCACACCAAATTCTCCAACACACAATAATAATCAGACCATACAACACCTCCTTCTCTACCTCCATCAAGACTAAATGCAAATGAAGTTCCAGCAAATCTCTAACTGAAAAGACATATATTTGAGGCACTTTACACCAAACGCTCACATGTTGCCAGACAACCGAGGCAACAAAACAACCAGTAAAAACATGATCACCTCCTCACACAACACGCAACCTGTCGACTGAACGTGTATGTTCCTTCTACTCAAAGCCTCTAATGTAGGAAGCCTATCCATCTCTGCTATCCAAATGAAAATCTATCATCCGTGTGTGCATGGATCTATATTTATTATGCAACTAGCTAGTTTATAAAACTGAATAGATTCAATTACATATCTCGAACAACTCCTCAGACACTGAATTTAACAACCAAGTCAACACCACAGAGTTACATCTATCCCATTGACTAGCAAGCACATGATCCTCAGTGGATCTTTCACATGAACCATTAATAAAACCATACTTATTCTTGGCTTCTAAAGCCAATTTCATAGAACTAGACCAGACAGAATAATTTTCAGTACCCTTCAACTTAACACTAACAATAGTCAAGGCACTGGAGTCACTAGGAAGAAGATATAGTGGATCTCCAATATCTAACTTACTTATCAAGGTCTGAGTGGTACCAGAACTAGTAGGATCAGTATCAGTCATGTTAAACAAACAAGAAACAAACAAGAATAGCAAATACAGGTTCACAAACAGAGAATCAAACAATACAGCAAACAAACAATCAATCAATACTCTCACAAACTCTCTACTTTCATGGAACTGTTTGTGTGAGTTTAAAGTGTAGTATTGCATTCTATTTGCATCTCAAGAATGAGAGAAAAGAGTAGTCATTAATCATTACAATAATTTGAGCCGGAGACTAAGAGGGTGTAACTGTCACACCCCGAATTTCACGTGTCACCGGTGAGCCCGGTGGGGGAGTATCGTGACGTGGTTGGCAACACAATAGTCAAACAACACAATTATATAAATGCACAGCGGAAGCAAAAGATAAATATTATTACAATCCGATTATAAAGTAATATTCAGTATTACAACGGAAAGTAAAGTATTCACAGGCGGATCTTAAAACATATCATTTGTTCAACAGACTTTAGACGCCTAGAACTTGCAAGATTCCTTATTAGCGCCCTGAGCTTCCAGCCAATTACGTTCAGTACCTGTCACTTAACCCTTTTGGAAAATACGTCAGTTTTCACTGGTAAATACACTCAACCGACTCATTTGAAAAGAGTTTGAGAAAATTGGTTTGGATGCACGTGGCACAAAATATCTTTCATAATTTGATTAAAATGCACAGAGGCAAAATTAACCTTTTTAACTTGGAACAATTATAGTTATAACCTTGTATACAGATTTACATGTTCGTTGTACGTTCAGGGCCCGATGTAGAAACCGAGTTAAGATTAACTGACACGCCACAAGTATAGGCCCACAAGAGAGTGAGATACCGTTATTACTTAGTAACTGTCAGGTGTATGCCTACACCCCGTACCTAAGACGTGGCCATTTTATAATACAATGATGTCAAGGATATCCGGGACATGGTCATTAACCCCTAAAGGTCTTTATTTCAAACAATACAGATTAAACCGGGTTACCTCAATAATTTAACCATAATAAGATTAAATATTCAATACCCGACCAAGCGGTATTATTATACCGTATTCCAAGCCCGTATAGGGAAAATAAGTTAAGAGTATTTACCTGAGCTAGCTCCTGTCTTAATTAGCAAGAATCTAATAACTCGGTCGTATTCACTTAAGTAAGCGTAGATACCATTTACCGAAATGCTCTAGTCTGGAATGATGGTATAAATAATTAATTAGAATGCTAACGGGTCTTTAGTTAAGCCTAAGCTTAGACCGATTAGTCTTAAGGGAAAATACGGTTCAGACGCGTGATTAAGCGAAGACCGAAATAGAATGTGTTTTAGACCCGACAAGTTTGAAGACTTGTATAATATGGGTATCTCATACACATTCTGTATTTTGAGATAAAACCGATAAGGTTTGACCCGTTTCGGCTAATTTATGTAAACTTGTTACATAAACCGAACCGAACGCGAAATAAGCGTAACGGGTATCCGCAAGAGCCATATACAGGTTTCCTAAGTTAATATGCTTCAAATATGTTGTGACATAAGTAGGATGTCTTTCGTTATGCCCGAAATGAGTTTAAACACAAACTATGCCCCGTAGGGGTAGTTTGGTCATTTTAAAGATTGTAAAAGAGTCTAAATGTTTAACTGAGTTACAGGTCTGATGTAAACAGCAAACATACTCAATTTGATGAGTTATAACAGTAGGCTAAAGCATATATGTGAAATTTATCATCTTTAACCAAACTATGCCCCGTAGGGGTATTTTGGTAATTTCACATAAGCCGAAAAGCCGAAAAGCTCAAAAACGAAGTCTGAGTTAATCAACCTTTGCTTACTGTTAAAATATCATAATTTGCCTCATATATCAGTAGGTATCAACCCGGGTATGTCCAATATGATTTTAAAACATACTATGCGTTATAAACGCTAATTAAGGCGATTAAAGGCCATTTCCGGGTTCGATACTTAAATCTGATATTTTTATATTTCCAGAAGGCTTAAAATAATTTATTTATCATATGTGATCAGTAGCAAAAGGTTTGGAGTCGCTTAGATAAGTAAAACTCATTTTATGGCCCGTAAGGGCAAAACCGATAATTACCGGATTAAGCCTACGACTACTAGTTATGCTCAGTCTAAAATTAATTAAAAATCTTTAAAAATCCCAAAATATTATATTACATCAGTGGGTATTAAGTTTGATACCAAAAAGTAGGCTTAATTAGGCTATACGCTAATCACGCCATTTTATTAACATAAAGCTTTAATTTTGCGATATTGAGCATAACTCTTAATCTACAAGTCAAACTGAAGTCAAACTTTGCATACAAGTTTATATATCAGTAACTAAGGCTTCTACACTTTTACATTTTTATAAATCACGTTTTAAGGTAATAAGGGCATAACGGTCAACATATGAGCAATTAACGGAAATATGCATATTAATTGGATAACTAGTGAACCAAGGTGTGTCATCACAGAGGGTTGTTCTAACATGTATCCTAATCCAATTAAAGCTCTGAGGCATTTCTAAAACATGCCTAAACGGGTCAGAACTGAAAGTCAAAGTGAAAGTCAAACTATGTGACTTTCGGTTCCGAACCGGGTCTAAACAGGAAATAGTCGGGTTGAACATGTTTAGACATGTTCTTACACTAATTACTAAGTTATAACAATGATCAAACAGGTTATATATGTTCTAGACAGCTAATTATGCATAAATGACATTTTAAGCATCATGTTGACTTTTTAATTAAACGTTTGACCCGACTTTTGACCTGGTTAGAGTGGTGATCAGGGGAAACCCTTTTGAGGTTTTATTACCCACATAAATACCAACTCACAACTACTTTTAATTCGAGATATGACTGAGCCATTATTGACTAATCTCGAAGTCAAACCGTAATTACGACGGTTTGACTTTTAGCTAATTAAACAAGCTAAACTCAATTAAAGAAGGACTAGCAGACTTACAAGAGTCCTATGCACGACTTATGATCAGTTGGACCTGCTTGGGAGCTCCAGAATTGATCAGTTATGCACTTGAAGGTGTGAAGAACAATGGTTGCATAACATGCCTTTATATAGTGTTTAATCCACCACAAATCCTTGACATGTGTGTCTACAACTCACCACAACTGATCAACACTTGTTCCTATATGTTAGGGGGTGCCTAGGGGTCGTCCACATGTGAGAAAAACCAGCTAGATCGGTCACAATCGTGCATAACAGGCTGTAGCCCGTTTTTCTGGTTCTGGGAGGCTGATGCGGCCCGCATTAGTTTTAACTAATGCTGAAGCGGGCCGCCTGGACCTTATAAATCAGATTTTTCATTTTTATTTGTTTTGCTGCTTGACCTTTGGCTTCACGAAGGGGCAACTAGGGTTATTTCTTGCATTTTGACCCCCTTATATTTACCCACAAGGGCTTTAGGACTTATACCCACTTTGCCAAGTCCCTGAACACTTCCGGTTAACCCGAAAAGTCTTAACTTTCAATGTTAACACTTTAACCCCTCGCACACGAATTTGATCATAACTTTCTCATACGATAACGAAACTTTATGAAATTTATATCGCGCATTCTAGTGAGCATAATTTACATTTACAAAGCTTCGGGTTTGTCAAAAGGTCACTCAGAGGTATATCTTTAACATGTTGACACATTTAACCCCTGTGGTTTGTAATCTCTCACTTTTAGTTTCGTATGATCCATGATTTATTCGTTTGAGGTTATAAACATCATGTAGGGTTATTATGAAGTATATTTATTCACTGTTGACATTTAGAATCCGTATAATCGCATACTTTCCATGTTTGTCAACTTTAGTCCTTTTATAACATTCTTTCACACGTTCAAACTTTATGACACGTGTCAACATATTATAGGACGTGAATTTTCGAGGTGTTACAGTAACACTACATGGTAGAGTCTTCGTTTGATGTATAGAGGTGTTAAATAAGTATGACTTTTTTTGTGTCACATTCTAAAATTATTTTTAGTACATAATTGCAAATTTTAATATTAAATTAAAATAAGAACAATTAATGACAATAATTAAATAATGATTAAAAATCCGGTTCACATTTCACATAACCACAACACATGTTAGTTGGTGTGAAAGAAAATCCCCACCGCCTACATGACACAATTTTCTTTTCATATTTCACATTCACCACAACATATAGTCTACAACAACCGTACTCGATACAACTCCACCCATAACCAAGCTATTTACAAGATTTGCGAGGATGAGATGCAGACAAGTCTTACCTCTACCAAGACCCCAACTCCATATGCATATCTCGACATAAGAGTCACATAAAAACATATATAGACACATTGTTACTCTAAAAACAACATAAATAAAGAAAGTTAAAAGGGGGAAAAAGTTATGAAACCTATAAGCATATTTAACACTACCACAACACAAGTTACATGGGAGTTGGTACTCACTCGCGCAGTTTAGTTGCAGACTTCAAAAGTTATGAAACCTATAAGCATACTTACTGTAGCGTCTCCTTCACACTTCCTTCAATTTTGGCGCTAAATTCCCTCTCCATACATAAATTAATTAGGGCTTTCTTCAACATCCCCCGCCACTTCCAACAGTTAAATCCTCCAATTCAATCTATGGCTACCAATGGTGACGACACCAATCTCCAAGTAACCCCTATATCTTCTAAACCTAGCCCTAACCCTAACCCTAACCCTAGCCCCATCTCCGGTGCTGATTCATCTTCCAAATCTCCCAGCCCTCAAGATTTCATCCTATCCGTTGCTTCTAAAATCGCATCTCAACCATTACAGTACTCTGATCCCGATGTTTGGGCCGTACTCACTGCCATCTCCACTAAAGCCCGCCAACGTCGTCAGGTTTTCCCTTTTTTTATCAAATTGATCCATTGTTTTAAACTGAATTGTTTAAATTCTGTAAAATGTGGCAGTTACCTGCCAAATTCAGTAAGAAAGTTCTTCAATTTGTATTCAATTGTGTATTGGGACACCTAATTTGACATGCTCTGTTTGAACATAGTGTATAACTTGTTTACTAAACGGGTCATGGTTGAAAGTAGTTACTTTTAGCGGTTTCGTTTAGTTAATGAAGTTAGGCTGATGATTGTATTGAACCATTGATAAACCAGGGAATAAATATGCTTTTGACTAGTGATGAACATCTCATTGGCCGAACTGTAGCTGACACGCGGTTCCAGATCTTGTCGAATCAAATTAGTCAACAGCATTGCAAAATATATAGGAAGAAGATTGCTACAGAAGATGCGGAGGGTCAATCCAGACTTTATAATTGCGGCTTTTTGAAAGACACCAGGTTGTTGACTTGTTGCCTTATACGTAAACGGAGGTTATCTGTTATGCATTGGCGTATGAGTTTTTGACATGTTAACTTTCTGCAGCACGAATGGAACGTATCTCAATTGGGAAAAGTTGAATAAAAATAGTCCTGAGTCGAAACTACATCATGGGGACATCATATCGTTTGCAGCACCTCCTCAACATGGTCAATTCATTTTCAATTTTGAATTTTTGTCTTCTGTGTTGTTGATGCTTTGTTTGAAGTGGTAGTTTTCTCGTGATTGCAGAAGTTTCTTATGCGTTTGTGTTTCGAGAAGTTCTTAAACCTACTTTAGGGGCAGATAGCCTCCCTCTAAAAAGGAAAGCAGGTATGTAATTCCTTTGGCTATTCTTGCATTATTCTTTATACCAAAATGTTAAATCATCATTGTTCTGTTTATTAAGTTATTAAAGTCTTTATTGCTAAAGTGTATAAAACCAGTGTAGTACCCTATTGTACGAGAGTTGTATGTTTAGTGGGTTCAGTTTAATCCTTGTATTTTTATTCTCATCGACAGGTATCATTATTTTTTTAAGCTGTACACACACTCTTTTTTCTGAACTGACTTTTTTTTTGTGGTACAAAGATGAGTTTGGCTCCGAAACCAAGAGGCTAAAAGGAATTGGTATTGGTGCTTCTGACGGTCCTATTTCCCTTGATGACTTCCGGAAACTTCAACGATCAAACACGGTATTGTTATTTTAGTTTGTAAATTATCATCGATGAAATAGATATTTGACTCGTTACGCGTAATCGACATGTAGGAATTAAGGAAGCAATTGGAAGATCAAGTTGCAACCATTAACCAATTACAGAATGAACACCGTGCAGCCACTGAGCTTCATGAAGTTGTATGTTCTGTCGCAGCATACTTATTAAGTTTTTTATGTTATCCAACTTAACCTACATGCGTGTGTATTCTGTGGGTTGTATTTGGGTCAGGTGGTAACTGATCTTTCTCTTCCGTATTTTCAGGAAAAGAAAAACCTAGAGGAGTCCATTTCAAAAACTTATGTAGATGAACTCAAGGAGATACGTGATCTGTTTGAAGCAAAGCAGAAAGAATTAGTTGAAGTTAATAAAATAAATTCTGAACAAAAACATGCTATGGTGGACCTTAATGAAAGACTTAATGCATCCATTCAGTCCTGTACCGAAGCAAACGAAATAGTGCGTAGCCAGAACGCATCCATAGCTGAACTCAAGGCTCTTCTAGATGAAGAGAGAGAACAGAGAAAAGAGGACAGAGAAAAGGCTGTAGAAAACTTGACAGCCTCAATACAGAGGGTTAAAGCAGAAGCTCAGGAGGAACTAAAATGGGTTTCAGATGCTTCTCTTAGACGAGAAAATGAACAGCAAGAAATTATTAATAAGCTTCAGGTTTGAGAATTGTTCTATGAGGATAAAATTGTTTATTTTCATTTATTTCAACCTAATGTCAAATAATAAAAAAAAATGAATATTAATATTTTCAGGAATCAGAGAAAGAGAGGTGCTCATTGGTGGAGACTTTGAGAACCAAACTGGTAAATTTGCATACAATAGTGTCGGCATAGATTTACTATTTCTTCATACACTTTACCTTTCATCAGGAAGACACTAGGCAGAAACTGGTTGGCTCTGATAATAAGGTCCGGCAGCTTGAATCTCAGCTTTCTCAAGAGCAACAGGTTTCTTCCACTACTAATAAAGTACGGATATCTCTAGATACTGCTGCTATAACCAGTTGTCTTATAATTTTATGTTGTATATTTAGTTTCTTCTGTGATTATGCACTTGCAGAGGGTGCAAGAACTTGAGCAAGAAACTAGCAGACTGAGAAAAGAACTTGAGAGTGAAAAGGTAGGGATCTCTGTACATCTTAAGCCCATTATCTTCATAGGATGTTTTTGCTTCAATACTTATAATCAACACCATTAAGAACCTAAAATGAATGTCCCTCATGTACAATTTACCTTCTCGAAACTGTTGTATGCGTGACATGCTGCTTGCTGACAATGCTTCTTAGTATTTTCTATGAACCATTTTATTAGTTATTTAGATCATAGTAAACTAACTGACTTTGTAATCGAATGCAAAGCTGTGGGGGCAAGTTATGTGCAATTCATGCGAAGTTCCTGTGGTTAAAAGCGTTGAACTGAGGTTTCTTCTTTGCGTTTAGCAGGCAGCTAGGGAAGAAGCATGGGCCAAGGTTTCGGCCCTTGAACTTGAGATCAATGCTGCAATGCGCGACCTTGAATATGAAAAACGCAGGCTAAAAGCTGCCCGCGAAAGAATAATGCTCCGGTAAGTATTATAAATTTCGATTAGGATACATGTTTAGCGAGTGTTGATCTGTTTAACACTTTTGGCCCGTTTCATTTTTGTTTTTTGCTTTTTTATATTTACTCTGTTTGACCCTTTCTCAGTTGAAACCCAAATCCAACGTGTTCATAGTTCATACCAACTCTCATGTTGGATTGTTCTTTAATTGAGAGTTCATTTGTCTATATTGCATGCTATTCAGGGAAACTCAGCTGCGAGCATTCTATTCAACTACAGAGGAGATCTCCAGTTTATTTGCAAAGCAGCAGGAACAATTAAAGGCGATGCAGAGAACACTAGAAGACGAAGAGAATTACGAAAACATATCAGTCGATATTAATCCTAATACTGATAACACAAACCAGATAGATTCTCACCACCAAAATAAAGAAGCAATCGGGTCTCAATGCAGCGGCGGCATGAAGGTGGCAGATTCAACCACTTCCACCAAGAAGAGATGCGGAAATCAAGCTGAGACATCAAGTGATGAAGCTAGTGCAACCGAGAAGCATGAATGCGATGCCCGAAACCAAGAAACTTGTGAAGAAACACAAGAAGCAGAGTTCCCCAGTTTTGATCCTAGTGGTAAGGGTGCTTTTGGATCTGATATCGACGGCGGCACTGCGGCTGCAATCGAAACCGAACAAGTTATGGAAACCGAAACCCAAAATATCGACTTGAATAAGTTAGCCGGTGATACAATGGTAATCGACGACGAAGAAGAAAGGGTTAATAATACCAATGGCGGTGAGAATCTTAACCAATCTAAGGACCCGATTGAAGAAGATACAGAAGCAGGAGACACTATTAGAACAACCGACCTTTTGGCTTCGGAAGTTGCTGGGAGTTGGGCTTGTGATACCGCTCCATCATGTCACGGAGAGAATGATTCTCCGGGAAGTGGGGGTGGCACTCGTGGCGGCGGCGGTGGCGGTGTGGTATTGCATGACTCCGCTAGTGTGGCGGCCGAGAGCCAGACTGGTGTTGTAAGGAATCCTGAGCATGAAAAGCTTACTAAGATGATAGAGATTGTTGAGCCGGAAATGAAGGGCCAGTTTGGTGGTACTATAGAGAGTGATAGTGAGAAAGATGTTGCGTCTAACTCAGACACAGAGGATTGCACCGAGGATGATGGTGGCGAATCTGATGAGGAGATTGAGGGTCATCGTAATCTGTCAAAAAATGATCGTAAAGTGGATGAAACAATGGATGAAGATGATGATGACGATGAAGCAACCCAGCAAGATTCTGGGTAAATTTGTATCAAATGGTTTCACCTGAGGTATGTTAAAATTACAAGTGCTTTTGAAGACGGTTTAATTGATTTTGTCCGATCTACTTATGAATGGATTGGTTTGGTTTATTTTTTCCTAACGAGTCAAATGAATAAAATATAAAAAGGTAGGCTAAAAGGCATTGAGTCAAACTAGTCAATCGTTGGCTAAGGTGTGTATATTTGATGATAAAATCTCTTTAACTTATGTTATTAAAAAACTTAAATTCTTGTCAAATAATGTATGGTAATAATCATACCTGACATGAATTATTTATAAAAAAACATTTGTTTCTGGGAAAAACTGTTTCAGAACAATGTATCTTGACCAAAACCTTTTTGACTCGGACCCGTTCATTTTGTCATCTCGAATCTTAAAACTATAGATCAAGCTAAACCTGTGCCAAACCTCTTTTTGTAATTAAAAAAAAAATATTTTTGTTAAAATAATATATTAGAATAATTATATTTTACATTAATGATTAGAAAAAAACTTTATTTATTTTTGTATTTTGGAGATGTGTTTTAGATCACCTATCCGTTTGGCCCAAACTTCTTTTGTCTCGTACCGACTCAATTCATTTTGCTACCTCAAATCTTAAAACAATAGACAAACCAGATCATGTCAAATGATTGGTTTGTTTCGGGCTTGCTTCCTTTTCAAAAATATTTTGGTAGTTGTGGAGCCTATAGGTTTGTTTCAGATCCTGTTAAGATAAATTTATTTGTCTTAGATACATATTGAACTTTATTTGTGGTAAAAATGATGTAAACCACTAAATCCTGCCATTGAACAGAACCAAACTGGGTCATGTTTTTTGGTTCGGTTCGAAGGCTTTTGTGGTGCGGCTTGGTTATAGAAGTTAGAGCCAAGGAATCGGTCTGGTCTTCGATGGTGATTGAAAACTGAGCTGAGTTGATACGCATGCTTTGAAATGCCGGAAGCTAATCTGTGTTGTTATGTAACAGATCTGATGCATCTTTCAACTGAGGAGTAGGGAGGGAAGTTCAGGGGGCTTACCTTTTTAGAAGCTTTATTATGTACCCTTTTAATTTTGAGATTGTGTTTATTCTTTGTAGCTTGTGAGTTGTAAATATGAAAGCCAAGGAAAATCCATTTTTTTATGAATTCTATATTCGTTGCAAACGAAAATAAACTGATGCATGATTCTGAATTTTGTCATTGTTTTTGCAGAAAAGAATAATTTTAATATATTTCTCTAAACATGTTACTAACCAGTCTCCAGTCTGTTTTTAAATGTCTATTGACATAATGTTAAAATTTATCTTTTTACAGCAGCTTTTTTGTAAGAAAAGATAATAAATAATAATATATAAGAGAAGTGATGAATATTTTCGTTTAAGTTTAACAAATCTCTTTAACATCCTCAAAATATACCCAGTATTAACATCTAATGTCAAATTTTGCTTTGAAACAAGAAAGAGAAAAGGAAAAAAAAGTTACGCAAGGGTGTGTTTTTTACATTATTATTTGTTTTAAATCTTTTTATCTTAAAAATTATAATAATAATAATAAAAAACAATTTACAAGCAACCTCCAAATCTAAAAAAAACCAAGCATAAGATGATTAAGCATTTTCAGAAAGATTTTAATCATCTTATCATGTAAATCCTTATACGAGTCGTATTAATTAATGAACATGACAATGGGAATTAACTACTAACTCATTAAGGCATTTTAACAAACAGTTTACAAGCAATGTCCGAATCTATGAACCAAACACTAAACACTTTTTTAAAGAACAGGCTAACCAACTTCACCTAGTAGCAGCTCTAGCGCTCATGGATGAATGGTAATTCGTGCTTCTCTGTTTCCTATACGAACTGTAAACATCATCGTACTGCCCGATTTCATTCGGGTTAGCCGTTGCCCCAAGCCCCAGCCGACCCGAACTACTTGATCCGGGTTTCTTCTCCACACTTCCATCCGCAAAGGTCCCAGTCTCCGGGTCAACCTGTAGGTTAGGTGGTGGAGGTATACAAGCACCACCTTTACGAACCACGGGCTCTCTTTCATACTCTTCTTCATCATCACTGTTACTGTTACCAGCACGCATGGGCCCTTCAGACGGGTTCACTTCACCAATTTCCTTAAAGAACTTTGACACTTTCTCTAGTATTTCCGATGGGGGTATAGTGGATGGCGGTATAACGGTTGGAATATCTAACGGGCTCATAGGAGAGTACGGTACTCCACTACCAATCTGCATCTTTCTAACCATTCCCAGAATCAAACCAGGTGGGAACAAAGGGTATGGCGATAACTTCTCAGTGCCAGCTGGCGGTGGCAGAACATGAGGTTGATTCGGCAGTTGAACAGTCCCACCGTAACCTCCAGGTGGGATTGATGGTGGTAATACAGGTGGCACTTGTTTATCATGGTGATCTTGTTTATCAGGCTGCCAATGCACCGCATTTTGTCCTGCAAGAGACGGTAAAGTAAACAACCAACATTCATTCGACGATTCCAATTAAAAAAATCTACCGCATATGTGCGGTTGACAAACCTGGGATGGTAGATGACTCGATCTTATTTAACGGGCCATTCAGCATCTCATTCTCAAGTGCGCGAATTGTGTCGGGATCATAAACTTCTTTTGATGCCCAAAATTGGACAATTTTCTGCAATCGTGATTGATTTTCATCCTTATTTAAAGGATTGTGGTAAATTCTTGCAAGCATGGAACCTAAAACATGCCTGAACGCAAGTGCTTCGTTATCAATCTCATGAGGATTTACACGTCTTTGCAAGCTGCAGTTTCCAAAACATAATAGAATCAAAATTCAACAGAAGTTAATAATAACTAAAAATTAATAAGTAATAATGATATTGATAATACCTGTCAAATAGGATGTCATTAGCAAGGTAAATAATATGCAGCTGTCTTTCAGGGTCATCTAGTGAAAACACTCTATCTCTAAGTGCCTCTGCTAGAGCCGGTGCAAATGGAGATCTCTGCATGAACCACATTTTGGCACCTTTAATCGACTCTTTTGTGCCTGTGAGACTGTTGAGCACATTATTCATTTCTGCCGCCACGTCAGCAGGAAGCGGGCCAGAGAGACCTTTGAAAGTTCTAGAAGACTGATCAAACTCTGGCCGACCATGACCATCAAAAGGCTGAGAATGTTGATGCTGTTGTTGATCATAATACGGTGGATAAGAATGTTGCGGTATTTGATGTCCACCGGGACCAGGAGGTAAGTGTGGGGAATTGTAAACCATAGGATTTGGAGTATGCAACATGTTAACAGATGGTGACGGAAAAGGCGGTTGGTTGAACATGCCGCCAGGCTGGCGGGTAGCTAACCAAAGTTTGTAGCGGTAATAACCGTGACCGTCACCGCCGAACAAGAAACTATAAGCGGGATTATCTTTCTGTTTTTCGCGGATCATAGCTTCAAACTCAGGACCGTTTTTAACAGCATACTCAACAAGTTTATCAATGCATTTTTGTTGTTCAGGGTCAGATGGTGGGGGAGCAGGTGGTGGAGGTGCATCATTTAGGCCATGGAACGGAGGCGGAATATGTGGCGGAAAAGATGGCGGCGGTTGCTGGTGAAGAAGGTGAAGATGGGGTGCAGGGTGAGGGTGCGGGTGGATTTGTGGCGCTTGTATGAGGGGATGGCGGGGAAATTGTTGCATAGGAGGATGCGGTGGTAGAAAAGGAGGACCATGAACTGAAGGTAGGAACTGCTGATGTTGTGGGTGAAAACCGTAAGGCGGTGGCTGCTGCTGCTGCTGCTGGATATTGGCGGCTTGTTGCTGTTGTTGTGCAAATGCCATGGCGGCGGCAGCAGCCGCAGCATAATCATGACCCTGTCGATCCATTAATCTTCAACAACAAGATGTATCCTTAAAAGACACCTAACATAGTTCAGCAATAGATGATTCATGATTACACTTTGGACTAGATGATTAAGCAATTCACAAGCAACCTTCAATTCTCTAAGTGTTAAAGCCCTATGTTCTACAATCAAAAACTCCCAACCGAATTCAAGCAAAATAATATCTTCAAGTTATGCACACATGTTCCAAATCTATGTAAACAGTTATACCTAACAAATTTCATAAAATCATGAAGTAAACCAAAATAATAATTTCTTGAATTTAAGCATCATGTATGTACCTGATTGAAACTACCACACCGGAAGCTGTGAAGAGAGAGAGAGAGAGCGCGTAAGCAATGTTTGATCTAGGGTTTGGGTGGGGACGATGATGGGGTCGAAGCCAGAGAGTGTCGATCTACGGAGGCTTGGGCTCATTAAGTCAGTCAACTGGGCTAATGGTTATGGGCCGGGTCAATAAAAACTTACAAACAAAGTTACATTTATCGCTTAACTAGGTTTTTACCCGGGATTGCTTCCCGGGCTCGGAAAAGTTATTTAGATTAATTACTATTTGTTATTAATACGACCACATTACATCAACCATCTCATTCGATTCAACAACAATGTCTTCAAATCACCGAATTTGATCATGAACCCATATTAGAGGTTGTTAGGATCTGAATTTCTTTTTGATTGTGTTTTTGTTTAAGAATTAAGAAGATGAACAAGTAATGCAGCAGAATTAAAATGGAAATAAACTTTGCACACAATCAAATAGGAGAAATGCTTTCAACACACATTTTAACATCTAGGAAAACATTGGAACAGGTACAAGTGGCAGTGATTGTGTGGTTGTTTGTGGTGGTGAACTGTCATCATCTAGGACAACATTGGTTACCCTTATCCTTTTGGGTTTAGGAGAGGTTGGTGGTGTTTTGATGGATTGAGTGGTAGTGATTTGAGTGGAAGGTTGCTGACTAACAGTTGTTGGAACAACTGGTATTTCAACCACTGAAACGGTAAGACCCGTGTGCAAACACGGGTCGATTCTTAGAAAATTATGCATAACATATATTGACAGAATATATAGATATGTGTATAGATATTGTACCAAAACGTGTTATTTATTATAGCTAAAAGACAATTATAAGTAAATATAAAAGATATTTAACATGCATAACACATATTGACAGAATATATAGATATGTGTATAGCTTTGATCATTTAAACATATCTTTGCCAATATTACAGTGCTGAAAATGAAAACAGTAGCTGACTATAACTATCAGTGGATAGCCTATCAGTGGATTAAAACACTGAGCTTTAACAACAATCATTATATAAATAGTGATTCAAGAATCTTCCTTCTAAAAAAAAAAACAATATTTTAACCCATCAGTCATTTCAATCCCCTTCAACCTCCACAAAACACTATTTTAACCCAACAGTGGTTTTAAACCACCATTTTAACCAAACAGTGGTTTCAACCACAGTTTTCTCAACAGTAGTTCCAAACATCTGTTTTCATCCATCTGTTGACCAAAATCAACAGATGTATCAACCACTGTTTTATTTTCAAACATCCGTTCCCAATAACAGAGCTTTGATCATTTAAACATACATTTGCCAATATTACAAGCTTTTACACACTCAAACCTAAATAGTTATTTACTTAATTTAAATAACAAACATGGTTAATAATTTTAATACAACTAATTATATAAAAACTACAAATGTAAAACAGAGGTAACTATATAATAAACAAAGTTCAAAAAAGCAAACAACAATCAATAGAATACAACATACTAATTCCAAATCAATGCGTGAAACAACATACAAAGATCTGACGGCTAAGTACTATCCACGTCACAACCTCTGATGAATAATGGATGACAGTTGTTAGGAAACCACTGATGAATCAATATCAGTAGTTTACAGTGATGAAAATGAAAACAGTAGCTGACTATAACTATCAGTGGATAGCCTATCAATGGATTAAAACACTGAGCTTTAACAACAGTCATTATATAAACAGTAGTTCAAGCATGTTCCTTCTCCAAAAAAACTACATTTTAACGCAACAGTCGTTTCAATCTCCTTCAACCTCCACAAAACACTATTTTAACACAACAGTGGTTTTAAACCACCATTTTAACCAAACAGTTGTTTCAACCACGGTTTTCTTAACAATGGTTCCAAACGTCTGTTTTATTTTCAAACTTCTGTTCCTAATAACAGAGTTTTGATCATTTAAACATACCTTTGCCAATACTACAAGCTTTTACACTCTCAAACCTAAATATTTATTTACTTAATTTAAATAACAAACATGGTTAATATTTTTAACACAACTAATTATATAAAAACTACAAGTGTCAAACAACATACAAAGTTCATCCATCTGTTGACCCAAGTCAACAGATGTATCAACCACTGTTTAATTTTAAACATCTGTTCCCAATAACAGAGCTTTGATCATTTAAACAGACCTTTGCCAATATTACAAGCTTTTACACTCTCAAACATCAATATTCATTTACTTAATTTAAATAACAAACATGATTAATAATTTTAACACAACTAATTATATAAAAAATACAATTGTCAAAATAGCAAATAGCATTCAATAAAATACAGGATCCTAATTCCTAATCAATTGGTGAAACAGTTGTTTCGATAAGTAAAGCTCCTTTCGGACCATTGTAGTTGTCAACATGTTGGAGGTATTTCAGAAGTTCGTTGCTCAGATCAACTTCAATCATATCCCCCCAGATGCTTGTTATCAGCCACTTGTTGTCTTCAATTATATTAGTACTTCGGCGACTATCTACATAATCAACTACACGAGGATTATTGAAAACAAACACCTTCATCCAGCCTTCTTCTTCATATCTGGGCAAATCAGCAGTTAGCTCAGCAGACTTTCCAATAACAATCAAATGCAACCTCTTTGCGATGGTCAAAAAATGCCCTTGGCAAGGATTGACTACAATACTCTCGGGAAAATGAAGCATTCTGAAAGTCTCACTAAGAACATCAAAAGCAACGATGTTCCTCTCACCTAGTGGATACCAATAATTTGAAACCATAAAATATATGGTTTTATCAGCATAAACTCTTGTAGACCATGAATAACGACTTGAACCATAATTGTTTACGCTATCGAAATTTATTGTTCTCCATGACTCACGACGTCGTGAGTAAACACAAGCAGCAGTTACATTACGGTAACATCTGATGTTCAGCACTTTCAGATTATTAAACTGATCAAAATAAATTCCACCAGTATCAGAGTTTCGGTGATGATTGTAATTGAAGTAGTCATCACACAAAACCTTATACCGCCTGATAGTTGGATTCCAAAGAATCAACTGACAGCAAATCCCTTCATTGCAAACTAACAATAAACCATTAAATGAAGATAGAATACGTAAGAAGCTAGGGTGCACATTGTTAGGAAAACTTAAGGTTTTGTTTCTAACAACATCCAAATTACCACCAACTACGTCGTCAATGACAATTGACGTGTCTTTAAAGGATAGTAGTTTCTTTTGTACTGAATCTCCATTTCGGATAGCATGCATCATCTGAAATGCATGACTTGACAATTCCCTATAAAAATTCTTGGAAAGACATTTGAAACGGCCAATATCTTCTGCAGAGAGCCTTGTGAAAATCTCGTCAACAATCACTTGAAACCCAAATTTTTCCATTCTGCAGAGAGCCTTGTGAAAATCTCGTCAACAAAATTTTTTAAGATGATTAAGTAGATGGATGAAAACGGTAATGATCAAAACCTCTGCCCAATGTATTTTATATACCCAATGAAGGCGGTTATGACTAAATACATCGTCAGACGAAAGAATATGATGCGACACTCGTTAGGCTTTTAATGCATTTACTTTTTTTTTTGAAAGGAAAATTTCATTCAACAAGAGGCGCACAATTGGTCCTCAAAACAAGGGCCAAAAGGCGAACTACAAAACCAAATCAACCCAAAGGATACACATACCAACTAGACCACTCTACATCTATCAATCTAGATCTATTACAAATCCAAAAGAAAGTCGTATACTTGATAGTTTCAACAATCTCTATTGGTCTCCGAAGCTTGTTGTTGAAGATACGGTTGTTGCGCTCATTCCAAATAACCCACATGGTCGTGTATACTATTCCTCGCAAAACTTTCTTATCATTCTTGGACATCGGATGAGCCTCCGGGATCTGCAGAATATCCGTAACATCAAAGAGAATAGATGGAGATAACCGGCACCAATTCTCAATTCTATGCCAAACTTCTTGCGAGAACCAACACCCCGTGAACAAGTGCAGATCCGTTTCTACTTCATCTTTGCAGAATGCGCAGGTTGTATGTTGAGGTCGCACCCCTCGTTTAATCAGTTCTGCAATAATAGGTAAGCGATTTAAGACCGCTCTCCACACCATAACTTTACACTTGAGCGGCACCCAAACCTTCCATTTTATCTTCCGAGCTTGGCCAGCCGTGTTGGTATCAAACGACAAACTTTTTGCAGACTTCACACTGAACTGACCATCAGCGGCAATCTTCCATTTCCATCGATCAGCACCGCCTCTCCATTTAAAATCATGGATCTCCGAAAGGATCTGAAAAAGATCATTGACTTCTGCAGCTGTATTTGGTATCGAAATCCAATCCCAAGACAAGTTCTTGACGTTACCAGTAACCGAAATTCTATCTCCCACTTTCACCCATTTATTTCTTTCAATTTTAAAAAGATTAGGATATGCCAATCGAAGTGGTTCGTCTCTTAGCCACGGGTCACCCCAGAAACTAATAGAATTTCCGTTTCCAAGATCACCACCGAAATGCGAATTAAAAGTAGACCCGTTTGGTGTTTTTTTTCTCCAATTTTAACTATACGTTTCCAACACCCACTCGATGAAGCACTACACGGTAGTAACGCCCATGGTCTACTATTGCCATGACACCCCATAATAATCTTCTTCCACAATCCATTATCTTCATTTTTGAATCGCCAAGTCCATTTTAAAAGGAGCGCGTCGTTAACATCTTGCAATCTAGATATTCCCAAACCTCCAATCTTTTTAGGAGATGTAACAATATCCCAAGAAACCCAATGGATCTTCTTCTCTACGCTAGCGCCCGCCCAGAGGAAGCGACGCATTATAGCTTCAATCGACTCAATAACGGCCTTTGGTGCCTTATAAAGATAAAAGTAGTAGACGGGAAGGCTTTCTAAAACCGCTTTAATGAGGATAAGGCGACCTCCAATCGACAGATTCTTAGCTTTCCATGAAACAAGCCGCTTACTAATGATATCAACAACCGGATCCCAATTACAAACCTGGGACATCTTTGCTCCCACTTGGATACCAAGGTAGGTAAACGGGAAACCACCTCTTTTACACCCAAGAAAACCCATCATGTCATCCACTTCGGAATTCTCCACACCAACTCCATATATATTAGATTTATGGAGATTAATGCGAAGCCCGGAGCAAATGTAAAAAATACGAAGAACTCTAGCAATACCTTGGATATTATCTTTAGACCACTCTCCCATAATCAACGCGTCATCCGCATAGAAGAGATGGGTTAGCTCCATATCTCCACTCGAAAAATCAACACCTTTAATGACACCAAGAGACTTAGCTTTATCAAGGAGCCACGAGAGGGCTTCCATCACAATCAAAAAAAGAAACGGCGATAATGGATCCCCTTGCCGTAGCCCCTTTTCACACCTAAAATCGAAAGTAGGCGAACCATTTACTAGAACCGCGGCTCTAGAAGAGTGACAAATCCCATTAATCCACTCGCACCATCGAGGATGAAACCCCATTTGAGACATAATAGAAAGCAAAAAATTCCAATTGACATTGTCGTATGCCTTTTCGAAATCTATTTTTAACAAAAACGCCTTTTTCTTTCGCTTCTTCAAACAATCAATAACTTCATTTACCATTAAAGGGCCGTCCAAAATGAACCGACCCGAAATAAAAGCGGATTGGGATTCGGAAATAATACGACCCATAACTTTTTTAAGTCGAGTAGCAAGGATTTTGGAAATCACCTTACTAATCAAACCTATCAAAGTAATAGGCCTGTTGTCTCTAAGACCCAAAGGCGTTTTAGTCTTAGGGATCAAAGTAATGAAAGACGAACCGCACCTCAGACTAATGGAACCTGAGCCGTGAAAATCCAACAAAATCTTTTCAAAATCTCCTTCAAGATAATTCCAAAATCTTTTCACGAATCGAAAATTAAAACCATCCGGACCCGGAGCCTTATTGGAGCCACACTCAAAAACGACGTTTTTAATTTCTTGTCTAGAAAAAGGAGCCACCAAATCTTCGCTTTCCTGCTGAACCAGCGAACCAATGTTCGAACAAACAAGGGTAGGCCGATCATAATTGTCTTCTTTAAAGTGGCACCTGAAGAATCGCATCACCTCCTTTTTGACTAAGGTCGGCTTAGTAACCCACTCCCCATTAATCATAATACCCGGAATAGAATTTCTCGCCTTTCTCCCATTAACCACGTTATGAAAAAAGTTGGAATTTTCGTCCCCCAAAGCAGCCCATTTAACACGGGATTTCTGTTTGATGTCGCGGGCCTTTAGAAACTCGATTTCTTCCAACGCTTTTTTGCATTCTGTCCAGATCCACACGTCTTCATCTTCCAAAGCATTATTCTCCATTTGAATTTCTATTTCATCTTTCTCTTTTCTAAGGCGAGTCTCTTCCTCCAATTCTTTTGCACTATAATTCTTTAACCAAGCCCGTAGACATCCTCTAAGCCTTTTTAATTTGTTGAGCAGATTAGAATCCGGCTTCCTTTCATCTCTCCATTCTTCAAAAACTGATTGAATAACCTGCACACAACCCGGTCTATCCAACCAAGAGTCAAAAAGCCTAAAAGGCTTGGGCCCAAAGTTAGAATCTTTAACAGAAAATACCAAAGGTGAATGATCCGAACACTGTCTACCAATGGCCCAGACACACGCGTTAGGCCATTTATTAAAAACATTGTCACATACCAACACCCGATTGATCCGACTAAATTTACACACACCTTTTCTAGTGGTCATGCATGTAAACTTTAGCCCTTTCAGATCATATTCACGTAAACCGGCTTCATCTATAAAACTATTAAAATCACGGGCACAAACCGGGTCAAAAACCGAATTTTTTCTTTCATCCCTTTCTCTAACCGCGTTGAAATCTCCGAACACAATCCACCACCCTAGATGCCCACACATCAAATTATAAATTTTTGACCACAACGTCCTCTTACCTTCATTCGATTGTGGAGCATCAATGTTGTCAATATTAATACGAATCGACCCAGCCAAGATAGTACCCGCCACATGTAAAAAATTCCGGTCTTTATTCACCATCTCTTTAGAAAAAACTTTTGGATCCCACATACTTATTATACCACCCGAATTACCACAAGCGTTAACATCCTCATATTCAAAACCCGTCCCTCCCCAATAATTAGAAACCAAAGAGGAGGAAATATTGCTAACCATCGTCTCTTGCATTCCAATAAAAGAAATCCCATGAACGTTTTTAAGCTGCTTAATACAACCCGCTTTACCTCTACCCCCAAACCCACGAATATTAATTGAAAGACAATTCATTCCTTACCTCCTTGTACACCTTCAAGAACAATCGAGTCCTGGATTAACTTGTTGGAGTTGTGAAGATTAACGCCGAGTTTGGTACCCAAAAGGATCGTGACTTCAACTTCATTATAAGAGGAATCCGATCTATTATCCATATGTTGGCCTCCACTGTCCTCCCCAACCTCATCGCCACTTCCTGGTTGAGTATTAAGGTCAATGTGGTCAGACCTAAGCTGGGCTGCACTCATCTCACCTCCACCATCTTGGTCCAGGCCCAACAATGGATCCAACCCAAATAAGTCATCTTGGCATTTGGGCTTTTTACCAACCTTAGTTTTTTCAAGGCTGCTAGAATATGCCGGATTGGGCCGGCCCAAAGTTCCTAGCCCAGATTTCTTTTTCCTTTTGTTAATCAAGCCCGATTGGTCCACCTTATCTGCTTCAGTTACTATATTTTCTCCGAAATCAAATTGATTGCCAGGCACAAAGTCTTCCATCCCATTAATGACTTCCTCATTCCTTTCCAACAAATTAGGAATCTCATTAATAGCATTAAGTTGATTGGGAGTTACCAAAAAAACCTCCTCCTTTATAATTACAATTAACCTATTCATTTACCTATAAGACGCCTTTACCATAAGACATAAGTGATTGCTTGACGTGCATTAATTGCAAAGTACATATCCCAATGCATTTTGAATTTGAAATTACCGGCAATTTCAAAACCACTGCTATGGTATATGTTTGCCAAAGGAAACATCTGCTAAGTTATACTTTCTTGGCTATGGGCAGTAGTTTGCTGATCTGATTTGAAAGCAATTGTCATGATGACTTTTCTAATAGCATTAATTACTGATTTGATTTGCAACAAATAGTCATCAAGAATTTTTTTTATTTTTTAATTTAACTTTAAATTTTATCATGAAAACAATCTTGGAGTAACTCTTATCTCATTGGAATGTAACGATTAGGTAAAATGGTAATTTCATTGTAATTCTAGTTTTTATTTGATAATTTCAATCTATCAATAATTAATACCGTCAATAATAAAAATGTGAGCAGTGGATTTTTTTTAGGAAAACCAATGATGGTCAATATCAGTGGATGTCAACAATAAAAATGTGAGCAATGACTATTATTTAACTATCAGTGGATAGCCAACAGTTATTGAAACACTGATGTTTAGTCAGACATTGGTCAACATGAAGATTGAAGAAACAGAAGTTGTCTTTCAACAGTGAATAACATTTAACAATCAGATGTTTGAACCAAATCAGTGGTTGTAACAGACTTTTAAGAATTAGTGAAAACTATCATTTTTAACTATTTTGAGATTGTTTGACCTTAAACAGATATTTGACCTTCTATATCAGTTGTTTGGAGTTAAACATATATTTGGACATAAACAGATGTTTGAAATTAAACAAATGTTTGACCTTAAAAAGAAGTTGGCCCATAAACATCTGTTTGCAAAAAAAGACAAATTTCAAGAATACTATACACAAACAATCAAAATGAGGAGCTTAATAATCATCCAAGTGTACTTCATTTTTATTTAGTAGTATAAAGATTAAACCACTGTTCAATTTATAATACAGATCAGTGATATGAAATCTAACAAAATGGGGTTATGTGATAAATAGCGTTACATATAAACATCCCAGTGATATGAAATCTAACAATCTAACAGAGTATAAAACACTGATGTGATAAATACTGTTAACATAAACAAAGGTAGAATATCTACTGTTGATGCTGAACTACTTTTGTTGTTGGACAGTGGTTCGTCTTTGAGTTTGTATAGGGTTTGTCTCGAGAGATAAAGTATAGCGAACCACTGCT